>CAHIKZ030002158.1:97500-262500 GCA_903632075.3 Acanthosepion pharaonis
TTCATTTTTCCACACATTTCTGGAAAGACATCAAAAGAGAATCAATATTCTAAACCTCATCAACAGAGATCAGAGTGTAGTATCTGTGCCAGTTCCACACCTTCCAAATCAGAATCTAGATGAGTCTTATGCTTTTTTCTATCAAAGAGCAGAGTCGAGTGACTTTTCAATAAGAATTTATCATGGTTTCTGATCAAGAAACTTACTTTAAAATATTAAGCAGGAAAGAATTGTACAAAAGTGAAGGAGTGGAAGGAGGGAGAGAAAAAAAGGAAAAGAGTGTGCAAAAGAGAGGAGAGAGTAAAGAGAGGTGTGTGTGAAGAATAGTGGAGAAAGAGAGAGAGAGTGTGTGTGAGAGATGGAGAGAGTAAAGAGAGGGAGGGTGTGTGAAGGATAGAGGAAATAGAGCATGTGTGCATGTGTGCGTATGTAGGAGAGTGCGTGTATGTGTGCATATGTAGGAGAGAGTGCGCGTGTGTGTGCATATGTAGGAGAGAGTATATATGTGTATGTATATATATGCGTGTGTGTGTATGTAGGAGATATATGTGTGTGTGTATATATGTGTGTGTGTATATGTGTGAAGAGAGAGAGGAGTGTGATTGTGTGTGTGTGTGTGTGTGAATGAGTGTGCATGTGTGTATGAAGGAGAGGGGAGAGAGAGTGTGCACGCGTGAGAGAAGGTGACAGGAAAGAGAGTGTATAAAGAAAGAAAAAAAGGAAGCTAGAGCAAAACAAAATAAAAACCTGATGAAAGTGGGGGGGGCATTGAGAGAGAGAATGAGATATGGAACAAAAAGACAAGCTTGTTTGTTAGACATCATAAGACAATGAGCAAATGATTAAAAAGTCGGTTGGGATGGAAAGGCACAAAAATATCTAAACTGAATTTCAATTAATGACTGACGAGGTAGAAAATTTCCTGAAGTAGGCTGCTATTTCTTTCTTTGGTAGACTGGTTGCCAACCAAGGCTACAGCCCAATCTGTCCTGCTATTTAATGCACAGCTGGGGAAGAAGAGATGGATTCATCTTTCGCAAGGCTATTTTAACAGATGTGAATAAAATTTACTACTCAGCCCAGGGATTGAACTCACAATTACTATGTCACCAATGCTATAATCTATTAGGCTACTGTTCCATGTACAAAAGTAAATAATGAGAACTCCACATCCTAGAAATTCATAAAGAAACTGTTTGATAATAGAGTTAGATCACTTTCACATATTCTCATTGGTGAAGAGGATGGTCAACTGCACTAAGTGAAGATAACCCATCATTCTGTTATGCCATAATACCTATTCTATTGTAATAGACTCTCCCACAGATAATAAGTAGTAGTAGCAGTCGCCAGTTGGGCTCAGTGGTGTTGAGCGAGTCAGACAATATCGGACATTGAAGTACCAACCATCACAACTAGATTGTTGCGTCATTAACTCTTATATCTAAGTTCCTAACGTTTTGTACGTCGAACCTAATTTAGGACGACTTATTGAAATACAAGCCTCCACTGTGAAAACTACTCTACAACACATTCTAATCTGCCATCCTTTCTCTGTTGTCTGCTATTCACTGATGACAATGGAAATGGTAATATTAGCCGTTTCCTTATAAGGAAACATTTGGTATTAATTGACCAAGCAGCCAATAGTGTTTTCAGATGAAATTTATAAAATCTTTCTCTTGAAACACTTTTTTAGGAAAACAGGTTTCTCAAGTCCAGTAGCTGTTATCATTCTTTCCAGTATTGATGGGAATTTCCTTCCTAACCTTTTTCTTTGAAGTGGTGTGGAATGTTAATATCTTGATTATGTCATTTTCTCTTCAAAATTCAACTTTATGGATAAAAAATAGTGAATTTTATCTGTTTTTTCGAGACTTAAAATGAGGAAAACAAATTTGCAAATTTTCACAAAAAAAAGAAGGAAAAAAAAAAAAACGCTCCCGGATTCACATCAAAATATTTGAAGATCTGTCATCCTTTAAAAGTCAGCTGTGTTTGTTTAATTTGTAAACATATATAAATGTAGGTAGAAAAAAACAAAACAAATGTTGATAAGATAGCAAGAATCAAAAAGCACTGCCCAGAACTGCCACTGGGTCAGGGGTTTCATGGGTAGTATGTACCAGCCATGTTTAAGCAATTCCTTTTAGAGATAATAATGATGTACTGATACAAGTCCTGCTAATTAATCCATAGCTGGCAGGGGAAGATGTGGATTCATACCGTTACCATATATATTTGCATGTAAGAGAATATACTGAAACTGACTGATTTCCAATTCTGAACAGCCTCTTAAACCACCTAAACATCAAAGCTTACAGCACTTGGTATCCTCAACTGGTCACCCATCTAGGTAGTAACCAGGCTCGATGTTGCTTATCCTTGGTCATCATATGAGAACTGGTGCTTCAATGGGATATAGTCATAAGTCATAAAAATGAAGAGTGTATAGAGCCAGAGTGTTGGGATTAAAAGCAACAATAATAAGATGGAATAAAACTAGTAATAAAATAAGAGTAATAATGAAGAGTGTATAGAGCCAGAGTGTTGGGATAAAAAGCAACAATAATAAGATGGAATAAAACTAGTAATAAAATAATAGTAATAATGAAGAGTGTATAGAGCCAGAGAGTTGGGATAAAAAGCAACAATAATAAGATGGAATAAAACTAGTAATAAAATAATAGTAATAATGAAGAGTGTATAGAGCCAGAATATTTGGGATTAAAAGCAACAATAATAAGATGGAATAAAACTAGTAATAAAATAAGAGTAATAATGAAGAGTGTATAGAGCCAGAGTGTTGGGATAAAAAAGCAACAATAATAAGATGGAATAAAACTAGTAATAAAATAAGAGTAATAATGAAGAGTGTATAGAGCCAGACTGTTGGGATAAAAAGCAACAATAATAAGATGGAATAAAACTAGTAATAAAATAATAGTAATAATGAAGAGTGTATAGAGCCAGAGAGTTGGGATAAAAAGCAACAATAATAAGATGGAATAAAACTAGTAATAAAAAATAATAGTAATAATGAAGAGTGTATAGAGCCAGAATGTTCGGATAAAAGCAACAATAATAAGATGGAATAAAACTAGTAATAAAATAATAGTAATAATATGAAGAGTGTATAGAGCCAGAGTATTGGGATAAAAAGCAACAATAATAAGATGGAATAAAACTAGTAATAAAATAATAGTAATAATGAAGAGTGTATAGAGCCAGAGTGTTGGGATAAAAAGCAACAATAATAAGATGGAATAAAACTAGTAATAAAATAAGAGTAATAATGAAGAGTGTATAGAGCCAGAGAGTTGGGATAAAAAGCAACAATAATAAGATGGAATAAAACTAGTAATAAAATAATAGTAATAATGAAGAGTGTATAGAGCCAGAATGTTGGGATAAAAAGCAACAATAATAAGATGGAATAAAACTAGTAATAAAATAATATCAATAATGAAGAGTGTATAGAACCAGAGTGTTGTGATAAAAAGCAACGATAATAAGATAGAATAAAACTATTAATAAAATAATAGTAATAATGAAGAGTGTATAGAGCCAGAGTGTTGGGATAAAAAGCAACGATAATAAGATGGAATAAAACTATTAATAAAATAATAGTAATAATGAAGAGTGTATAGAGCCAGAGTGTTGGGATAAAAAGCAATGATAATAAGATGGAATAAAACTAGTAATAAAATAATAGTAATAATGAAGAGTGTATAGAGCCAGAGTGTTGGGATAAAAAGCAACGATAATAAGATGGAATAAAACTAGTAATAAAATAATAGTAATAATGAAGAGTGTATAGAGCCAGAGAGTTGGGATAAAAAGCAACAATAATAGGATGGAATAAAACTAGTAATAAAATAATAGTAATAATGAAGAGTGTATAGAGCCAGAATGTTGGGATTAAAAGCAACAATAATAAGATGGAATAAAACTAGTAATAAAATAAGAGTAATAATGAAGAGTGTATAGAGCCAGAGTGTTGGGATAAAAAGCAACAATAATAAGATGGAATAAAACTAGTAATAAAATAATAGTAATAATGAAGAGTGTATAGAGCCAGACTGTTGGGATAAAAAGCAACAATAATAAGATGGAATAAAACTAGTAATAAAATAATAGTAATAATGAAGAGTGTATAGAGCCAGAGAGTTGGGATAAAAAGCAACAATAATAAGATGGAATAAAACTAGTAATAAAATAATAGTAATAATGAAGAGTGTATAGAGCCAGAATGTTGGGATAAAAAGCAACAATAATAAGATGGAATAAAACTAGTAATAAAATAATAGTAATAATGAAGAGTGTATAGAGCCAGAGTATTGGGATAAAAAGCAACAATAATAAGATGGAATAAAACTAGTAATAAAATAATAGTAATAATGAAGAGTGTATAGAGCCAGAGTGTTGGGATAAAAAGCAACAATAATAAGATGGAATAAAACTAGTAATAAAATAAGAGTAATAATGAAGAGTGTATAGAGCCAGAGAGTTGGGATAAAAAGCAACAATAATAAGATGGAATAAAACTAGTAATAAAATAATAGTAATAATGAAGAGTGTATAGAGCCAGAATGTTGGGATAAAAAGCAACAATAATAAGATGGAATAAAACTAGTAATAAAATAATATCAATAATGAAGAGTGTATAGAACCAGAGTGTTGTGATAAAAAGCAACGATAATAAGATAGAATAAAACTATTAATAAAATAATAGTAATAATGAAGAGTGTATAGAGCCAGAGTGTTGGGATAAAAAGCAACGATAATAAGATGGAATAAAACTATTAATAAAATAATAGTAATAATGAAGAGTGTATAGAGCCAGAGTGTTGGGATAAAAAGCAATGATAATAAGATGGAATAAAACTAGTAATAAAATAATAGTAATAATGAAGAGTGTATAGAGCCAGAGTGTTGGGATAAAAAGCAACGATAATAAGATGGAATAAAACTAGTAATAAAATAATAGTAATAATGAAGAGTGTATAGAGCCAGAGTGTTGGGATAAAAAACAACGATAATAAGATGGAATAAAACTATTAATAAAATAATAGTAATAATGAAGAGTGTATTGACCTCTGCTCAGATATAATCAAATATTTTAAAATTTTCTAAATTATACAAGAGTCATACAGTCTGTCCAATATTTAAACCCTTTGCAGTAAAGACTTGACTGTTGTAATCTTTCTTCGGAGAGGAAGTGTACCACCCACACTTGGAAACATTTTATATACTATTAAAATTCCTTCTGACATTAAACAAATGTCTAATTTACTGAATGTTTTGTCTGGGTTTGACTTCAACTCAGAAGAATGGTTGAGAACAAATTATTTAGGTCTGTTTTCATTATGGCTGGATGACATTCTCGTTTCTCTATCCTCCTCCCCCTCCTCTCTCTCTCTCTCTTTAAATTATTCTTTTTCCCATACAATCATTACCTCTATTTTTCTATTCCTATCTCCTCACACCATTTTCTCCTTCTCTCATCTCTTTCCTTCTGTTTCTCCTTCCATCTCTTCTTTTTCTGCCTATCTTTCAAGCCATTTACTCTGTATTCCTATCTCTCATTGCATCTCTTCTTATTTATAACTTTCTCTCTCCCTTGTTCCATATCCCCTCTCATTCCTTTCCTTCTTTGTATCTATTCCTGCCTCCCCCTTCTATTCTTTATACCCTTTTTCCCCTCCCCATCTGTCTTTCTTTATCTCTTTCCTTTGTATCTATCCTTTCTTATAGTCACCTGTCCTTTCCTCCTACCTCTCCTTTATAGCCTTCACTTTCTCCCTCCTCTTACATGTATCCCTCTCTTCTTTCACTCTCTCTTATCTTCTTTGCATTCATCTGTCCCTCCCTATCTCTCCTTCTATATTCTCTCCTTTATAACTGTCTCTCCCTACCCACTCATCTCTCCCTCCTCTTACTTTATATCTCTCTCTTCTCTTTGTATTCTTCTGTGCCTCCCTCCCTATCTCACCTTCTATATTCTCTCCTTTACTGCCATCTCTCCCACCCCTCTCTTTCCATCTCTTCTCTCCCTCCTCCTACTTTGTATTTATCTCTCTCCCCCTCCCCCTCTCTCCTTCCATCCCCTATCTCTCTCAAAACAGCAAAATTCTATAATTCTTTTTTCACCTTCTCCAATTGACTTAAAAAAACAAAAACAAAAAACTTCCTTTTGTCTGCAAACCTTGGATTGCTTACAAAATGACAAACAACAACTTCTTCATTTATCAATGCCAAAACTGTAAAGAATTTAACATTGGAATGCTGAAAAGAATGACTACCTCTAAACACCTGACACTTAATGTGTAACTCATTTCTTACTAAAGCTCCTCAATAACACAACCTTGTGCCAGACTAAGTTAAGATAAGCTTCATAAATAATAGTTGGAATTTGTAATGCTTATTTTTCCACCAGTGACAATGATCCGAAATGAAGCCCAAGTAAAAATTATAATTTCGGATGCAGACTTTCATGGCAAGCAAATTTTGACAATTGGCACAACACAATCTTCTCTCCTATTAGCTTCACTGATTTGAAATAGTGTCATTTTAAACTAAATAAATATCAAAAAGTGTTCCCTTCCCTTAGTAGTTTTTTTTAATGCCGTTGTTCACCCGATACAAGGCCCAAGAGCCACTCAAGGAAGAGGGTTACTGACAAACACTGCCTTGGTCTTCTATAGGTAATCAAAATTCAATTCCAGGTAACCGTTACCTCCAGGTTGCATCTTTTCATTGCACAGAGGTGAAGTGATAAGATGTGAAACTTTTAGAAGGTTTTAACGAACTAACAAAATGGCCACATTTTCTATTGAAGAGTCAACATCAAAAGGGAAGTTATTAATAGTAAGTCAAAAGGGAGATTACTAGGAAAAAACCTGTTCCCAAAGGGAGACAGGCAAGTGTCGAGAATGTCAAAAATGGTATATGAGGAGGGCAAATCTTTGACACCTGATGCATCCCAAGGATGGGGGGGGGGGTAAAAATAAAGATCAATATCTGACATACCCTAAAAGAAGAAGGGTAAGGGTCAATCCCTGATGTATCCCAAAAATGTTAGTTATGGGTCAGTCCCTGATCTTGGATGTATCCCAAAAAGGGTAGCTATGGGTCAGTCCCTGATCTTGGATGTATCCCAAAAAGGGTAGCTATGGGTCAGTCCCTGACCTCTGATGTATCCCCAAAAGGGTAGTTATGGGTCAGTCCCTGATCTCTGACGTATCCCAAGAAGGGTAGTTATGGGTCAGTTCCTGACGCTCGAGCCATCCATAAAGTACCGAGAGAACTAGACAATTTTTGGTATTACCCATATATACGAATGTTGGGCTCCAAATTAATTGTGACATTGTTTGTTTTGGCAACAGGTAAATATCCTTGTTAATATTTTATAATACTAATCTTTTCTCTAGTTTTCTACTTTACCTCTTCCCCTCAATGACGTTAATTACTTAGCTCAGTTATGGCACAAGGCCAAAAATATGAGCCACCCACTAAGCTACACATTAGTAAAGGTTAACCAGACTAGCTCATTAGCCATTACTCCATGCCAAGTTACCCTCTCATTTAGCAAGCTTAGCTTATTAAGGCCATAAGTAAGGGACACACAGTGAGAATCATACTCACTACTAATGCTCAATCAAACCAGCTCATTAACCATTACCCCATGCCAAGAGACCCTTTCTACGAAGCTGAGCTTGGTTTTGAAACAAGGCCACAAGTATGTAGCACCCAGTGAGAATTGGAGAAGTTACCTGCCTTGCATCATGATTAAAATTTCCAGGTTTCTTTGTCACTTTTAAAATTTTTCCTTGTATTTTCAATTTAATTTATGATAAGCAAAAAAAAAAACATAACATTTTATTTTGTTGGAATTAGAATAATTATAATAAAAATTTTAATTGTCCAAAGAAAAAAAAAAAAAATTTCCATGTTCGGTCAAATCTGGAACATTTAGTCATGACCCTGCAATAAATACAATTTCTCCTCAATGTATATGCAAATTAGAAATCATTTGAAGTTAAATTTCAACAGGATGTCTGGGATTTCTTTTGATAAATCCAACAATCCTATCTTGACCCCAGATTATTTTCAAATTTACATCCCAACTTTATATTTTCTTCCTTTCTCCTCCCATTTCATCTTGCCTTCTCATCCCCCACCATTTTGTCTCTCACTATCTCTTTCCATTGTCTCTTCTCCTGTTACTACTACCAGTGTAATTTGTAATTCTTACTCTTCCTCCTCTCACTGCAACACTTGCTTCCTCTTCCTCTGATTGTCTTGCCTCTTACTCCCATTTCAGTTTGTCTCCTCCTCTTCCAACTCCATTTGGTCTCCTTCTCTTCTCATCACAAGTGTAATTCTTACTCTTCCTCCTCCCATTAGGTCTCCTCCTGTTCTCACCATCACCAGTGTCACTCTTACTCTTCCTCCTCACATTTAGTATCTTCCTCTTACCACCACCAGTGTAATTTTTACTCTTCCTCCTCAGCGTCACCAGTGTAATTCTTACACCTCTCCCTCTCACTGCACCTCTTAACAAAATTAGCATTGAAATGCCATTGTACCATTATGACAAGAACTGCACAAATCTTGTAGGAGGAAAACCAAAAAGAGCAATGAACCTATCCCCCCACACACACACACTTTTGCATGTTAAGGCAGAGACACTGGAGTTGGGGGATGGGTGGAGAAAAAGATCTGGGTTAATTTGAATTCTGTCCATTGATAGTGTCCGTCTGCTACAAGACAGTAACAATAATAACACATCAGCCCAAAAAGAAAAAAAGATAAAAAGAAAAAAAAAGGCCCAAGTTCTTGTTTTCATCTGAGATAGGTAATTGTCTACATGCCCTTCACACGACCAACACCAAAAACAGCACAGAACACTGACAAATTAAGTTGCATCTATGTTAGTTGAGGGGTGGGGAATGAGACATTTGTCAAAAAGGTTGATGTGTGTATCAGGCCTTGAGCATAAGTTGGGAGAAGGTCAATGTTTTTTACCAAAACTCATACACTGAAGATAAAAAAAAATTGTATATACATGGACTATAATATCTTATTTTTAGATAAACTATTATTATTAGTAGTATTAGTAGGTTTTCTCTATTACCTTTAAAGTAACTAATTCTAAAATAGTAATCTAATAATATCTACTAAAAATACTCATGAAAACTTTCCTGGTTTTCCTATTTGAACTTTCTGTTGAATGAAGCCTTAATTTAATGATTGAATAAGCTCCTTGTGAGTTCTATGACAATAAAATACAAACCAATCATCAGATGCTTAAAAGTGATCAGTTTCACT
Source organism: Acanthosepion pharaonis (assembly GCA_903632075.3). Taxonomy (NCBI): domain Eukaryota; kingdom Metazoa; phylum Mollusca; class Cephalopoda; order Sepiida; family Sepiidae; genus Acanthosepion; species Acanthosepion pharaonis. Next base: position 106,834 of record CAHIKZ030002158.1, read on the forward strand.
GTTTGAACTTTTTATATGCACAGGCAGTGACTACGTCACCTCATAAGGGGAGTAGAGAATGAATTGCTTGATTTGTTTTCTACAGTTTATCAACCCATTGCAGGTTATTTAAAGCCAGAAAATATTTTTTAGATTATAAGAATATTTGGGGAGGAGATAATAATGATCTAGTGATACAAGTCTTACTAATTAACCCATAGCTGGGGGAGAATGGCTTCATATCATTTCCAAAGATATTTGCATGTAAGTCAATATAACAAACCCAACTGGAATTGGAACTTGACACTCTGAACCATTATCCATTACACCACCTGCACAACCAAGCTTATAGCATCTGGTATTCCCAAGAGGTCACCCATCAAGATACTGACCAGGCTAGACATTGCTTAACTTCAGTGGTCATATAGGAACCAGTATTTGAATGTGATGTGGCTGTAAGCCATATGCACATACATCTATTTATATATATATATATACTTTCATGTATATAATCTTACATATACAGATACGTTTTCATTTCACCCCAAGCAAGGCAATAAAGCCACACATGCACCATCCACACATCCAAACTTACAGCACTTGGTATTCCTAAACAGTCATCCATCTAAGTATTGACCAGACTCAACATTGCTTAACTTCAATGATCATACAAGAACAAGTGTATCAACATGATATGGCTGTAAGCCTAGGAATAGAGAAGTAACATGAAACAACCACCACCCAAAAAAAACAAAAACGCATGAATATTCATTGAATAAGATAAAATCCTGACAGATATTTTTATTGATGTTGTTGAGCTAGTAAACCACCGATATTTCATAATTGTCATTGAACCAGTTACCCTCGAGTGACATGACAGAAATCATCTTTTTCCATTGCCCAATCTCATACGTGGACTTCCCTACTTGTTTCCCGAGCAAAACTGAGCAGCAGGTTTCTCTACTTGATTTATTTCTTACCTCCTCTCCTCATGCTTGCTGAGCTTCGCAACACTGCCTTCTTGGTAACTCTGAGCACTCTGTGGTAGCTACTGATATTTTGTTCCAATCATCTATTAAACAGGAAACCCCTGTCCATAAGACCTCTTTCTATTAATAGCATGTTGATTGGGACTTATATATATATATATATTTTTAAAAATATGATTCCATCACTACATAAGTGTTCTCATGTTTCAAAAACAGAAGCTAAATGCTTCAATTTCATTTATAGAAATTAAATCAAATTAAAGCAGCTAGTTCTGTTTCATCCTCAAGAAAATTTTGGATTCCAAAATTCGCTTGAGGATGAAACAGAACTAGCTGCTTTAATTTGATAATTTCTATAAGTGAAATTGAAGTTTTTAGCTTCTGTTTTTGAAACATGAGAACTCTTATGTAGCGATGGAATCATATTTTAAAAAAAATAATTATAATATAGGCTCTACTGTTGTTTGAGCACTGTTTTTTTAAAAATAAAAACAACAATACTAAAGAACTTTGGATTATTAACTTAACAGTTCTTTCCTATTTTTCTATATACTCACACACACATATATATAAAATTGTGTATTTGGGCAGTTGTTTTTAACAAAACTTGTTTTAAAGAGAAATTTTAGTGGATACTTGTTTCTGAGTTGATGCTCTGTTTATTTATTGAACAGTATATATATTTATTTTCATCTACTGACTTGAATGTTCAAGAAATCTTATTAAAGAAAAATTTATGCTCTCTGGCAGGATTCGAACATGTATCCCTCTTGGCAGAGGGATCTTATCATTAAATTCAATACACTCTGATCAACTGAGCTATAAAGAACCAATTAGCACTCTGAAGCATTTATTAATATTACTTCCTCTTTTACTGTACAGGTTAACCCGAATATAAGTGAGTTGTTGGGACCGGAGAAGAAGTCTCTTATATCCAGGTTTTGTCTATTTTATATACATTAACACAGGCTCTAATTTTGGACCAGAGAAAATCTCTCTTATATCCGGGTTTCTCTTATATCCGGGTCTCTTATATCCGGGTCACACTGTATATGGAATCCCCTCAAAATATAATGTTTTATATATTAGTTTTATATATTTGAAATTGCAGTCACCTTGGCATCATATGAGCATTAGATTCTGAGAAATGGATAAAAATATTCGAAATTGATGGGTGTATGAATACTTTTGTTGTTGAGATATATATATATATGTAATCAAGAAGAAAACCTTAAATATTCATTTTGGTTATAACTTATTTCATGAATATCTATATATTTAACTATTCAGACCAAAAACTTTTAGTAAATTGAGACAATATCCCGGACTGGTATATTAGATTGGCATGGGGAAGGGAAAGCAAGAAGAAGGAAAGGAACAAGAAAAGTGATAGATGGTCATGTTCTTATAAAAAGTGAGACAGAGAGAAGAAGGAAGTAATGAATGGGTAGTAGTAAGCCTAAAATAGACAGACCCAGCCAAGAATTTTTCCCTTAAAGTGTGGAACTTTGTACATTGGGTTATACGGCAAATTGACCGATACAGCCCATTATTTTAGGCAGGACAAATCAACCCAATTCCATTTTATTTAGTCTAATAAAAGGGACCTTAATACAAATAATAAATAAAAATTACAATAATGGTAATAATATCAAACATAAGTGAAGGGATTTTAAATACAGATAAGTAATAAAAGTAAAGTTAGAAAACTAAAAGTAAAAACTGAGTAAGATGTTGTATGGGTAATGATACAAAAGTTAATTCATTTTATTTTATATATATATATATATATATATATATATATATATATATATATATATATAACAACTGGTCACTTGTATTTGAGGATTCCCATCTACTAAGGCAGTTAGCCAATCCCTATTGTAGATGTTCACTCAGTCAAATTTTTGTTTGCTCAACACCCACAGAGACCACCTGTGGTTTATACTGCAACTATGCTGAGCAGACCTTAGTTACAGTTTCTGAGAAAGAGTGTGTTATCTAGCATGATCAACAATTTGAACAAGGACAGTATGCTCAAACCCTCAGCCATGATAACTAGTGGCTTTTGTGCTAGCACAGCTATCAAGGGCCCTCAAGATTTCTGTCTACCCAATTTCACTCACAGGGCTTGGGTCAACAGACACTTTCCAAAGGGGCCACATGCTGGGATCGACCTCAATCTATTCCGATAATATCAAGAAGTCTCATTCCTGACAAATCGCCCATAGTGAGATTCGAACCCAGGTCTCATGGTTGTATAGCAAATGGTCTAACTACTCGGCCACATGCCCATAATGAATCATTTGAAATGTAAGAAAAGAATAGGCATGGAATCAATAGTCAGAACAACTCTTGAGATTATATATATATATATATATATATATATATATATATATATATATATATATAAAATGAGTGCATAAAGCACTATTTGCAAGTTAAAACATAAGAAAACTTAATCAAAAACAAATAAGAATATTTCCATGTAAAATTATTCAAGTAGATTTAATTGTTTCAATAAAATTATAAATATTATAAATATTAGAGTGAAATATAATGAAATGTGCCTTGTGTTTATTTATTTTTCAAATACTATTTCTTTTTAAATTTCGGTTACAAAATTTTTGTGTCACAAACTTAAAGAGTAAATGCATCAAAATAAATATTCTTGAACATTTTAACAGTGTTCTTATTATGTGATCAAATATGAAATATATCAAATGAAATATATCTGTTTATAAATTATTAAGAGTAATTAATTAATTATTAATTATCAGTAAATATAATGTTAAAACTCTAGAACGAGATATATATGATTATAAATGACTGAATTCTAATTACAAATTAAAATAATTTAAAAAAAACAGTCTTGTTTGACACACTTGTTCCCAGATGACCACATAATGAAATGTGATTAAAATGATTGAATTATGATTACAAGTTTGAATAATGCTAAAATATGAAAAAAAAAAAAAAATATATATTTGATATACAAGATTTCTGATGATGGTAGGATGAATTTTATTACAAGAAAAAAAGATATATCAGCATGAATAAATCATCAGTTGAATGCTATGAGCATTTTCCTTAATCTGATATGCCTTGTCAAATTATAGACACAGGTTATATGCTGAAAATACACACATTTTATATATATATATATATATATATATATATATATATATATATCAAGAGTTTTTCAGACTATTGATTCCATATTCCTATTCTTACATTTCAAATGATCCATTCTTACTGACTCTTTCCCAAGTCGAAAATTAGAGAAGTCAAATCAGTGTAGATTTCAACACTGTGTGTGTGTCTGTGTTAGCTTTTCTTAGCAATAAAAGGTTTGGTTATGAAGCCTGTATTTAAAATATGGAAATGCCAGTGCTGCATAGAATACAATAAGCATTAGTGTAATTGGTCACTCTGAGCAATATATTTGTCACCATTTCTTTCTTGTTCTTTTTTGATTTCAACAGCAATAAGAGATGGTTCATATACACTATCTAAAAAAAAAAAAAAAAAAAAAATTAGACTTTTGTCCTGAGGAAGGTTGGAGAATGGATCTATCAAAATTTTACAGTAACAACAAATAGAACAAGAATGAGATAAATTGCCCCTAAAAGTATTTGTATTCTCTTGTTATCTTAAAATATAAAAAATTAACCCAAGATAATAAAGCCACTAAGATGCAAGGGGGTTACTGAGTGTGAAAGAATTTGAGAAAAAAAAGCATTATTAAAGGAAGAGAGAGGACAACAAAAGAACAAGAATCAAGACAGAAGATAATGGTCAATATTGCCTTTAAATTTTTGAAGATCAAAGTTGACTGGAAAGCAAGATGCTGAAAGAGATTTTCACAAGTGAGAAGTGTGAGAGAAGAAACTGTTAGCATAGAACTTAGTTACATCTAGCCATTTCAAGTGTAAAATGATGAGACCTTGATGCCAATCTAGCACTGCACTTAAATTCATAAAGTCTAGGTACCAAACAATTAGAACAATTAGCATGAAAATATTTATAGAAAAGGCAGAGGGAAGCTATATTATGGCTTAAATTCATAAAGTGTACGTACCAAAGAGGAAAGCTTATTAGAACAATTAGCATGAAAATATTTATAGATAAGGCAGAGGGAAGCTATATTATGGCTTAAATTCATAAAGTCTAGGTACCAAAGAGGAAAGCTTATTAGAACAATTAGCATGAAAATATTTATAAAAAAGGCAGAGGGAAGCTATATTATGGCTTAAATTCATAAAGTCTAGGTACCAAAGAGGAAAGCTTATTAGAACAATTAGCATGTAAATATTTATAGATAAGGCAGAGGGAAGCTATATTATGGCTTAAATTCATAAAGTCTAGGTACCAAAGAGGAAAGCTTATTAGAACAATTAGCATGAAAAATTTATATAAAAAAAAGGCAGAGGGAAGCTATATTATGGCTTAAATTCATAAAGTCTAGGTACCAAAGAGGAAAGCTTATTAGAACAATTAGCATGTAAATATTTATAGAAAAGGCAGAGGGAAGCTATATTATGGCTTAAATTCATAAAGTCTAGGTTTAAAGAGGAAAGCTTATTAGAACAATTAGCATGAAAATATTTATATAAAAAAGGCAGAGGGAAGCTATATTATGGCTTAAATTCATAAAGTCTAGGTACCAAAGAGGAAAGCTTATTAGAACAATTAGCATGAAAATATTTATAAAAAAGGCAGAGGGAAGCTATATTATGGCTTAAATTCATAAAGTCTAGGTACCAAAGAGGAAAGCTTATTAGAACAATTAGCATGTAAATATTTATAGATAAGGCAGAGGGAAGCTATATTACATTGGTTGGAAAGTGATTGAAGCTGAGATAGCAGGTCGGGACAGATAATAATGCAAATTCTTCTTTGGATTTTATCAAGAATCTCTAAATACATAGTTCTGCGATGTATTTAAAGATTCTTGATAAAATCAAACCAGATGTGGCAGCAACATTAAATTCCTTGTAGCAAACCAAGCAATTGATTCAATATAATCTTTCCACTTCATGTCAGTAGATAATGTTAACCAAAGATGGTACAATGAGTGACTCTCCTGGAGGTTAGCAACAACCATGCTGATGAAAGCCAAAAATGTGTTTTTAAGACAATTAAAAGGGAGCTGTTTTGTTTTGGAGGCGTTCAAATTAACAAGCCATTATGTTGTAATGAAATGTCCCACACTACCTATTGCATATGTGGACAGACTATATTGGTAGATATATATAGTGAGCATAGGATTATACCTGGGCAACTTTCTTCGGCAATTAGTTGGAGATTTGTCTCCAGCTGTGCTAGTCAAACGCTCTGCCTTCGAACAGAGAGGAACCCAGACAAGGCTATGCTGAAGGTCAGAGTCTCGTCTAGGGTGGTAGACAGCTACCTGACCATGTTTATATGGGGTATACAGGGAATTTCTGCCCTACATTAAAAAAGGCCTTGTGCCACATTCTGCCCCGTGGGGAGGTAAGGTAAATAACCTTGCTTTGGTAATTAGTTGGAGATTTGTCTCCAGCTGTGCTGGTTGAACTCTCTGCTTTCGGGCAGAGAGAAACGCAGATGAGGCTATGCCAAAGGGTAGAGTCTTGTCTGGGGTGGTAAACAGCTACCCTACCCCATTTTTTACAGGGTCAACAGGGAATTTTTGCCGAAGCCTACGAACTCTGTTTTGAACCTGCATTAAAAACGACCTTGTGCCATATACTGCCACCTTGGGGGGGGGGGAGGTAAATATCCTTTCTTCAGGAATTGCTAGGCTGCTAACTGATTCCCTGTCTTTCAGTGTCTTTACAATAAACCTCTCTTTCTTTCATCTACGCCCGTGTTGTTGTTCCTTTCACTCAAGTACCACCTTTGTCTGTTTGTAACCTTTTTTAAGGATACAACACATTTCTTGCCCCAGTTAACAACAGATTGCAGGTCATTTTTTAGATCAGCAGCCAATTTGACCCTATCAAACCTGTCAGGCTTACTATTAAGACAGGAGTAAATTGTTGTGTCATTAGCATAGATGCCAAGTTGAAAACTAATGACATTGAGAAGGTCATTGATGAAAATTAGGAACAATATAGGTACAAGGATAAAGCATTGGAGAAATTTGCATCAAAAGAAGAGTAGCCATTCAAGATTTTTTTTATTTTTGTGATTTGATAAGAAAAACTGAATCAGTTACAAAATTTGTCCCAAAACACAATAACCTTTCAACTTGTGAAGATCAGTATGCCAAACCTTGTCAAATGCCTTTGAGATATCTAAAGTAACAGCAACACCATTCTTATCTAAAGCTTGATAGACTCTTTCAGCAATAATCATTAACAGATCAACAGTTTAACTAGAGAAACGAAAGCCATATTGCTTGTCTGAAAGAAGACCCTGCCAACAAGTTACATAAGTTTGTTAGTGTTGTAGAGTAGTTTTCACAGTGGAGGCTTGTATTTCACTAAGTTGGTCCTAAATTAGTTTCGGCGTACAAAACGTTAGGAACTTGAAATAATAGTTAATGACGCAGCAATCTAGTTGTGGGGCTCATACTTTAATGTCCAACATCGACTGACTCACACAACTCACTGAGCTCCACTGGCAACTGCTACTACTACTACTTATCTGTGGGAGAGTCTATTTACAATAGAATAGGTACGTTCCGGTATAACAGTTAGATAGGTTATTTGCTGCTTACCTCTGTTCCTCTTGTCTTCAACATATCCTGTGAGTTTGAGAAAAGAAAATGGTCCAAGGAAGATAAATTGAATTATACTTGATAATCAATCTAAATTCACAGTAATTTCACATATTACTCTTATTAACTAATATGCTAAGTGTTTTTGAACTACTAATTCATAAATTAAGATAAATTTATTATTAGATAATGTTGTAGGGTTGGCTGTTTTTTGCAGAATGCATATGTTATCATTGGGCTGAGGGACTGTTGCTTGCCAGTGCAAGATGAGAGTGTCACTATATTGGCTAAGAAAATGGTCACTACTACTTCTTTTTTATAGAAAAGCATAGTAGAAGCTAGTGAGCATGATGTTGATCGGAATTAGATCATAAAGGCCTAAGGAGTTCTTTTGGAACAATGGGTTAGGATAGCATTATGAGGAGAATTCTGGTGTGCATGAGTTAATATCTGATCAATATCAGTTGGGTCACTGTGGAGCAAGGGTAAGATGTTGTAAAACTTGAAACTCTTCGTCAACCATAGCTAAAAATATCAGTGATGATGTGTGCCAGAGCATCTGAGAGATGTATTTCTTGAAATAAGTAAAATTGGATTGGTATTGATTTATATAAGCTATATTTTAAGACATTTTTATGTTTATACATTCTTTTTTATAGATACAAATATTTAAGTAAATGCTCTGTTTATAATAAACAGTATTAACAACACTTACCAGCCTGAATGTCCAAGAAATTGTCATAGAAAATATGCATTCTCCGACAAGAATCAAACCTGTATCCTATATGGAACTGTCATATAGCCTGACGTGCTCTTTTTTAATATTGTTTATTGTAAACAGAGCATCTACTTAAATATTAATATTTGAATCTATAAAAAAGAATGTATAAACATAAAGATGTCTTAAAATAATTGTCGGACTTTGTCCATTTCATAATGTGTGACGTCGTTTGTTTACATTTGGATACGCATTGAGCAGATATGAATGTACATGAGAAAATCATGGAAGATTGTAGTTTAAAAACAGTAAAATCGACCTTGCTAACCAAACACTCCTCTCTGGCGAAATCGGTAAAAGCACATCAGGCTATATGACGGTTCCGTATAGGATACAGGTTCCATTCCTGTTAGAGGACGCGTATTTTCTATGACAATTTCTCGGGCATTCAGTCCAGTAAATGTTGTTAATACTATTTATTATAAACAGAGCATTTACTTAAATATTTGTATCTATAAAAAGAATGTATAAACATAAAAATGTTTTAAAATATTTGTTAGACTTTGTCCATTATATAATAAGCTAGATTACAAAATTCCTCAAACTCTTATCATTATGTAATTCAAATACAATCCATAATAAATAACTTTATATATTATTATAATTTGGATAATAATTCTTCACTTGAAGATAATGATTAGAGGAAACATCGCATGTGGCCTGAAAGAAAGGAGAATTAAATATTTTTTATCTTTTTCTGGAGATTTGATTTCTCCATAAAATAAATCTATACAGCCATTTTGGCATTGTCCAGCAGAAACTGGATGATAAGTTTTTCAAGGGCGTGATCTTTTCCATAAACTGAATTGATGTAAAATTTAAAGTAGTTGAGATGGTTAGCTTTTAATTAACATTCAGACCACCCCTTGTTATGGTCTATAGAAAGGGATTGGTCAAACAGATCAAGTGACACCCCAAATAGAGTAGTAACAGGTTGTTTTAAGGAAGTTGGAGGAAGAAGAGGAGGTGGCAGCTATGAGTAGAAGTCAGAGATGCTGGAGAAGGCAAGTTGGAGTTTGAGGTGTGGATTAATCCTCTCACTGCCACTAAGGAGCTGGATAATTGATCAAAATTGGAAAATCTCAGTTGAGACAAATGAATGGTTGATATTTCTATACCAGTCAACCTCCACCGAGTTTTGGGCAAAGTATTATAAAAACCAGGCCTTTTGAGGCTTTCAGAGAGAACGGGGCCACAGGTGGAGCAGAGGAGAACTGCAGGCTGGGTGAAACAGATCAGCAGACTAGTTCAGCAAAGTCCACAGAAGAACTCTGAGTAATAGTTATCCCTTAAATTTGAATCAGAAGGTGCCTAAGAACTGACTAGGCTACCTCCTGAACCCATGATCATGTACAAACCTAAAACCAACAATTAAACACCCAGAGTGAGTAACTAAAAGCCCAAGTTTTAAGTTGTAATCGTCCATCACCCCCGCATTTTTTCTTTGAAGTTTGTATTTTTTTCTGATATTACCTTGTATAAATGATTTGTTAAAATTAAAAAGAGTTGTCATCTCCCTCATTATAACTGCCAAAGCCACAGTTAGCCATGGTATACCAACTCCTGCAGCAGATTTCTGGTTGCTTGAGATCAGTCACAACATGAGCATTCAATGGTTTGGTTTGTTTTACAGTATATCAACCTCAATTGGTTATTTAAAGCCGACAAAATTTGTATTGCTGGTAATGCATTACTGGTAATAATCTTTTTCTTCAAAAATTTATTGCTGGTAATGATTTTTCTTACAAACTATTTCTGGTATTAAAACTTATTTTTACACTTTCACATATAAATTGGCTTTTTAACAGGTTAGATTAAAAAATCTTACTATTTTAAGTATTTATAGTGTCATGGAAATAGGAGGCAGTGTAATGGTTAACAAGCTTGTCTCACTAGAAAAATTACAACTGTGTAGTGAGTTCGATCCTCACTGAGTGCCCCATACTTTCGGCCTTGTGCCACATCTAAGCTACGCTTGGAAAAAAATCACTATCAAGAGAAATAGGAGCTGTAGAATGGTTTGGTTTGGTTTGTTTTACAGCATATTAACCTCAATGGGTTATTTAATGCAGACAAGATTTCTATTGCTGGTAATATTTTTTATCTAAGTATATATTGTTTGGTTTATTTTGTTTTACAGCATATCAATCACAATGGGTTATTTAATGCCAACAATTTTTTTGCTGGTAATATTTCACTTTAAAAAATTGCTGGTAATATTTTTTTTCTTCAAAAAATGTATTACTGATAATAATTTTTTTTTTACAAATTATTTCTGGTATTAAAACCTATTTTTACACTTTCATAGTGTTTTGACCCAAGTTTTGGGGTTAACTATTTGCCCATATCTGGGACCCTAACAGGTGCTACCACTCCAGGTCTGGGTAGACCTCAGAACACAAGCAATTAAGAGGTGGTTCCACACTCCTCAAAACCTCCTGATCAGAGGCCTTGCTGTTGGACATAGTTTATTGTCTTACCCAGGACGCAGATGTAGTTTATCATCATACCCAGGACGGGGCATTCGATGGGACTTTTGTAAAACCATAGAAGTCACTGCAACCAATGGTTGATGGAATAAATCCGATATTGATGGCCATTATCAGATGTTCAGTGAGCCCTCTGGCTCATTGGCTGACCGGACAATGTTATGAACAAGTTTGATATTTGTTTCGAGTCAAGTAAATTATAAAATAAAATAAAACATTCTATGCTAACAGTTTCTTCTATTGAACTTCTCGCTTGTGGAACTCTCTTCCGGCTTCTTGCTTCCCAGTGAACTTTGATTTTCAAAAATTTAAATGCAATGTCAATCGTTATCTTCCCTCTTCTGAATTTCTGTTCTTCTTTAATTGTCCTCTCTCCTTAACTGTAGTTTTTCTTATATTCTCTTACATTCATTGACTCCTTGCATCCTAGTGGCTTTATTGCCTTGCTTGGGGTGAAATGATTAAAAAAAAAATTATAATAATTCAGAGATGGTTATGTTAATACATATTGTTAACATAGCCATCGATGCATAATGTACAAAAAAAAAAAAAAAAAAGTAATCAGTAATTTTGAATATTAAGTTGGTTAATTTGCCAAATATGTTTTATTTTCTAAAATCCTTACTAAATACCTTTTATAAATGGTGAGAGAATATATATATATATTTCAGTATATTTATTGTTTATACATTATTTTTATAGATACAACTATTTAATTATATGCTCTGTTTATAATAAACATTATGAACTACATTTTCCAGCCTGAATGTTTGAGAAATCTTATACAAAATGTGTCCTCTGACAGGAATCAAACCTGCATTCCATATAGAACCGTCATATAGCCTGACATGTTATGCTATTTAGCTACAGAGGAAGCATCTGGTTGGCAAGGTTAAATTACTGTTTTTAAACAAAAATTTCCCAGGATTTCTCTTGAATGATCAGATCTGCTCAAAATGTATCTTAATGTAAACAAATGACATCATATTATGAAATAGACTAAGTCTGACAAATATTTTAATAATTGTTCATGTGTTATTATGCATGAATATCAATTACAGAATGTTCTGTTTGTATTTTGGGGGCTAAATATAACTACTGATAACATAATTGGAACATTCTAGAATGTTCCACTAGAATAATCTAGACCATTAAAGCAATTTAAAAATTTTTTGAAATTTGAATTGTACGAATACTTTTTTCACACATTAAAATAGATAAATGGGATTTATTTCTATTAAATCAAATTGTTTTGTTTTTTATGCATATTTAGTTATTATGCATCTGTGTACAGTTATTTATATGAAAAGTATGTTTATTCATAAGTTGGAAATATAATAAATTAAAAATTTGTATATGTTTCTCCCAATTTTATATATATATATATATATAAAAACCCCTAATGAATCTCAGCTAGAAACATCACTAATGATGTGTACTAAAGCATTCAATATATGTATTTTACAATATATATATATATATATATATATATATATATATATATATATTTAAATTTAAATCTTAAAACAATATGAAACTTGATGCTTGGCCAACCTCAGAATTTGAAATTTTTAATTTTAAATTTAACTTTTAAATTAAAATTTAATTTTTATATCGATTTCTAATTTAATCTAATCTTAACTTTAATGCACTAATAAATTGTATTTATATGAGAGTATATTGTGATGTTATTTTAATTACCATATACTTGTATTCCAATTGGTCATCAGAGGTTACATATCAAAGTTTCCCTTACTAAGACAGTGTTGTTGGTTTTTGAACTCATAGAATTGTTTATTTTCCATTCAACATCATCACTTGATAAGACACTAGCAGTGTTGAAACAAAATTGCAACTATTGTAGTGATTTTCATCTTGTATAGGTTATAAATTTGTGAGTGCATATATATATATATATATATATATATATATTAGATAATATTAGTGGTAAATATACACATACATATGCAAAATATATAGATATATATACATAGGTGCATACATATATATTTATATTTTTTGAATAAAAAATTCCGAGAGGATAGAATCCAGGTAGAACTCAATGTCCAGGACAGAGTAAGGATATAATAAAAAGGCTTAAACACTAATATTCTCCTAAAATTCTTGCTATTAAAGTTTAATCTCCCCCCCCTCTTCTCTAGTCTGTTACCCCTCATACTTACACTCTCTCTAAATTCTGTTTTCATTTCTGGAGTTGTTTTTTCTGTTTTCTTTTTGAATTTGTAGGTTTGATGAATTGGATCAGTAACAATTTAATTCCAATGGAATAAATTATGACCATGGAGTATTAGTGTTTAAATTTTTTTTATATATATATATATATATATATATATATATATATATATATATATATATATATATATATATATATATATATATTTACTCAGTTTTATTAATTAGATATAAAAATATGTGACTTTGGATCTTCTCTAATTTACCAAGACTTTTCAGTTGGAAAATAAAATCCTTACATTTGCCTTTATAAGATCCATTAGAGGATGAAATGTGTCAGGTAAAATAAGTTTTCCTTCTATCTTTATTCATAAATATATTTTCTTGAACCAATTCACCCCAAACATGGTGATAATACCACTAAGATGCAAGAGGCTACAGGGTGTGAAAGAGAATGAAAAGAATCTAGAAGAAACTGGAAACCCAATCCTAAACAGGGAACAAGGGAGAACCGTCTACTTTTGTTCAAAACTCTGGGGAGGAATGTGAACCAGGCAATAGATGAACCTATCTACTTATTTTAAGGGAAAAAAAATGTAAATAAAAGTTGAGTTTTAGAAGTATAGAGTTGAAGTAGACTTTAGAAGGAAGCAGAAACTCAATCCTAACAGAAAACCAGGGATAAACCTCTAATCCTGTTCAAGAGATCAGAGGGAGGGGTGATTGTGATACACATGTTTACATATATATTATAATAAAAAGAAAGAACAGTAAGATATATAATTTCAGTGTTCTTAATTGATATTTTTATTTTTACAAAATAGTACTCAATGTAAATTTACAGAGCATAAATATTATAAATTAACTGATTTAAAATATGGTTTCTTCACAACACAGGAATTACCAGGTTTCAAAAACCAAAGCTATAAACTTCAAATTTAATTATATATTTAAATTAAAAGCATTAGTTCTGTTTCATCTTCAAGCGAATTTTGAAATAACTTATTTTTAAATTTACTGAGTTTTAAATGCACACACAATTCATAATTTTTTGTTTCCAAGGATACAGAGAAATCCAATCATTTAGACAGGGGTGGTAGTGTATTCATTTTTATTAACTATTATTGTATCAATTATGAGTTACGTTCGAAAAAGAGGTTAAGTCTAGGTAAGGTAGGAGTGCATTTTTCTATGAATTTTGACATCCATTCAACATATGTCGTCTGATTTTTTTTATCAATAACAAAAAGCTTTTTAGCATTTTTTTCCATTAAATTCGTACTTGTATACATAAATATTCTTTCTAAAAGGGGTGTTTGGGTTAGAATACGTTGAACTACAATTTTAAAATATTATTTTTACTCTTAATTACTAATAGACAATATTTCCTTTTAAAACAAATAAATGTAATAAAATTACTTAAATTATTTAAAATTATTACATATCAAATATAAGTATGTATATTACCAGCTCCCAATTTTATTTTTTTTTTTCATTTTATTTTAAATATTATTTTTTTTTTTGACAATGACGACAAAAATAGCTATTTCATTTATTTTGATTCAGTAAATTTTTATTTTTATAAACTTAGTAATATATATTTTCTCATATATGCACAAAGGACATGGGTCATTTAATGACCTACATATTCTAGCTTTTCTTATTAATTTCCATTTTACTGTAGTTGTTTTCTACAATTGAGAGAGATACTAAATTCACTTTGGAGAGATCTAGGATTTTTATATTTATTTATAATAATAATATCCATTTCAAAGAACAAAAACTTGTAGAAAACTCATCATTTTGAGAACCTACATAAATTATATATTTTGAAATTATTTTTTTCAGTCTCGTCAGGTTGATCAGTAACTAAGTCCAAGGACTTTATTTTTGTTGATCTTTTATTTTTAAGAGAGAAGAAAAAAAAAAATGTCTCTAACATAAACCCCTTCATTAATCCCACTTTAATAAAAAAAATGTCATCAACAGAGCAGGAATAAAATGAAAGAAGAGATTCAGATATCAAATGAGTTCTTACATTACAGGTAAAAGAAACACTTTTATGTGAAAAAAAATGAAAAAAAAAAAAAAAAAAAAAATGTTAAATAAAAATTTTTGAAAAAAAGAAAATGAAGAAAATGGGGGTCAAATATTTGTCAATAAGAAAATTTTTTTTACAAATATTTTTTTTTCTATTAGACCATGACAAGAAAATTTTTAAATTTTTTAAAAAAGATATTACAATTATTTACTTGACCAGCTGAAATGAAATAAAAAGACAAATAAAAACGAAAACACTCTATAGTAATAAGAAAAAAATGTTGGATTAAAAATAAAATCTATCAATTCCTGAGAAATTACTTTTATATTTCAAATATGAAAATGAAGAAAGAAAAAGAGAAAAAAAAAAAAAAAGAAAAAACAGATATGGACTTTATATTTTTCTTTTGATTTGTGGGTGTACATGTTTCTCTGTAGGTTAAACATTAGAAAAAACAATTGAATCAGATAGTGGTTTTCCTTACAAAAAGAGAGATGAAATTTGAGTTTGAACAGAAAATTGTTTTGTTTAAGGATCTCAAATACACAGTTTGTTTTGGTAAAATTAATACTTTTTAAATATATATATATATATATATATATATATATATATATAAAATAAACAATTTTTTACTAATTTTAAATTAGCAAAAATAGAATTCAGAGTAATAATTACACTATGGGAAATTTAGAAAGAATTGGGATTCTTGAAAGAGAAAAAAAAAAAAAGAAAAAAAAAGGAAGAAAGAAAAAAGGAAAAAAAAAAAATCAACAAAGAAAAACCTGAAGAAAGAAAAAGGAAGAAAGAAAATGGAAGGAAAGAAAAAAGGAAGAAAGAAATTAAGGCCTGGTCAAAAGAAAGAAAACCCATTCAAAGATTTTTTTTTTAAAAAAAAAAGAAAATAAAAAAAAAGGAATCTTTTTTTCAAAAAGACACTAAATTTAAAGACTTTAAGAGGATCCATATAAAAAAAAAGAGGGGTCAAAAAGTTTTTGTATTTCAAAAGAATTTTTTTTTATTTTTTAGATAAATATGAACTTAAAAAAAAATAAAGCAATACAACAATTCAAAATGAATAAACATTCCAAAAAAGATAATTAGTAAATTTTAAACATTTTATATTAAAAATTAGAGATTAGACAAAAAAAATTTAAGAATAAACTATTTTTAAAGCAAAAGATGAAAAATTGAAATTTTTTTTTTTTTTTTAAAAAAAAATAAATTTTGGAGGACAGTTTTTTCATTGGATTAGAGCAAAAATATTCTGTTTTTTGGTGGGGATCATTCCCTTGAAATACATTTAAAAAAATTAAAATTAGTTTGCATCACATTATCAAAATGCTTCAAAAAAAATTCTAGGGGAATTGAAATGTTTTTCAGTTGCCAAGAAATAAAGTTCTCTTTAGATCTGGAAAAAATTCTTAATAAAATTGATTTTTGAAATGTTTGATAATCAGAAGGAAAAAGGCAAATGATCATATTAACAAATATGTACCATATTTTAAAAAAATATCAATTTTTCTTATTCAGACATAGAATGGAATTTTAAGAAATAACCTTTTTTTGAAAAAAATCATATGAACTTATTAACCAAAATTTGGGGTTTATCTAATTTTAATAATATAATTAGCCATATTGAGGGAGTTCTTGTTTGTTTATTCAACATCTTTAGTTTTATTTAATTCAGTTAATTTTAAACAAATTCAAAAAAACCATTTTTGAAAATAAATATTTTTGAATGAAATTGGGTAGATGGAAAATCAAACATGGGAGCCAACAATGAAATAATAAGAGAAAGTGAAAAGTCAGACAAACCCAGGGTTTGAAAATAACTGTAAAAGAAGAAAAAAAAAAATCATGCAATAAATTAGTATCTGTTTCGAGCATTAACTTTAAATGAAGGTATTTTTTTTTTTATTTAATGTTATTCTGAAAATTGGTTCCTTTTCTTCAAGAATGGACTTCCAAAGAAAAAAAACAAACATTTTAAGCTATAAAATATGGTAAATTGGAAATGGTCAAGTATGGAGGATCAAAAAAATTTTATTGAAAATGAAATTTGTCAATCATGTTTTAGAACTTAGGTTATTTTTTTTTTAAAAATTTAATTTTTTAAATGTTAAATACTTTGGAAACTAATAAATACTATTGACTTATAATTAAATTTTTTTTGGAAAATTTTTTTTATTTTGAACAATTTCAAATAAGATTCAGATTTAAATGATTCCATAGTTTTTGACAAAAACAAAATTGTGAAAAAAAATCGATGTTAAAAAAGTGCAGAATCATTGAGAAGGACTTATTCAGGAGATAACTGACAATATCCAAAAAAATTTTTTATTAAATTAAAAGTTAAATAGCACCAAAATAAATTTCTTCATTTTTTTTTAATTTACTTTTTTTTTTCAATTATAATTTTTCAATAATGGATGGAAAAACGGTTTAAATATTTCAATCAAAGAATCTATTTTTGCTTCAATTCCAACCAAAATATATCAAATTTTCTTTTCTTTTTTACTTGGCAGTAACCATTTTAATTTCCATTTTTTTTGAATAAAAACCACCACAATTTAAAACCATTTTAAATATATGAAAAAAATTATATTAATTAAGAATGGTTTACATTTATTTATTAACTAAGTGAAAAAAAAAAGATATTTGGGAGGGTTATCTTTTTGATCATATTCAAATGAAATTTGAATCAAACAAATAAGCAGGTCTGAAATAAGTTTTGGGAATGATTTTTTTTTATAATAACATACTGGTTTAACCAGGATATTTTTTTACATCAGTAATAATAAAATTTTATATCAAATGATTGGCTGAAAAGAAACAATGTAATATTTACAAAAGAAAATGAAACTTATAAAAAAATAAATATTTGATGAGAAATGATGAAGTTCAAGAATATATCATTTTTTTTTTTTTTAAATGATTTCACAAAAATAAAATTTAATTCTTGTTAAAATTTTCAAAAAAATGTCTTACATTTTCATCAGAGTCAAATCATCCTTTTATTTGAGATTCATTAATTTTTATAGAAATAAGCATTTTTTTCAATTTTGAAAAAAAAAATTAAATGAAAATACATTGTCCTTTGAAAAATGATTTTAATTCATTGATATTTGATTAAAAACAATTTCAATCAAATTTTTTAACAAAACCAATGAGTTTTTTGGAAAAGGGATGAAAATTCTGGGCCTCCAGGAATCCATTTTTTGATTAGAGAATAAAAAATATTGTGGTTTGGATGTCAATTATCAAAAATATCCTAAAACTGTTTATTTTTTAAACATGGCAAACAGAATTTAGAGATTCATGTAAAAAAGAAAATGTAAAAATTCAACAGATCCAACCAAAAAATGACTATAGCAGAATTAATAAATTTTTGTTGATAACTATTATGAAGACAAATTGAGTACAAAAAATTGAATAATGTATTATCCACTATGATTGTTTTTCCATACATGATGAAGAATGATAAATATTTTGTTAATAATTTGATAAAATAAGTCAGGAGAATAATCAATAATCAAAAGGGTTATATTCAAAAGAAAAGGACCAATAATTGAGCTAAAAAAAAAGAATTATTTAAAATTATTGACTTCAAGAACTTTCTTTCTCCTCCTGTAGATATCTGGAAGGATCAGATAATCAAAAGTATTCATATAAAATACAAATTTTATTGTAACCTAATTATGTACAATAATGAATCATATGCAATTTATGTAAACAATTCAACTAGAAAAAATTGAAAATAAATACAATGTATCTAAATACAAATTAGGGAAATGTCATAATAGATGATTCCATCTTAAATAAATCAACAATGTTTTTTGCAGCAATTTTTAACATCAACTTGAGATTTTTTTTGTTAAAAAGTTGAATAATTTTAACACATTCAACATTATGGATAAAAAAAAAATGAATTTTTTATATGTATTTTTTTTTTAGATTTAGCAAACAAAAACAAATTCATGGATTTGGACAAAAAAAAAAAAAAAAAAAACCCCAAAATGAATCAAAAATCTCAAAAATTTTTTCATCCTTTAATAGTCAGTTGTGCTTAGTTTAATTTTTAACATATATAAATGTAGGTAAAAAAAAAACAAATGTTGATAAGATAGTAGACTTCACAAAAAATGATAATTTAACCAGTGACCACCAATTGAATTGAAGTGTTAAAATATTATGCAAAAACTTTCAAAATCAATGGAAATGATATAGAAAAAATAAAATTATCATAATTTCAGAATTAAAAAATATTTTTAAAAAAAAAATTGAATTTTATTATAAATCAATAATAATGAATTTTTTAAAAAAATTTTAAAAAAAATTGAAAAATAAAAAAAATCTAAAAAAAATTAAAAATATATAAAAAAGAAATTGATAAAATTTTTGATTATGAATCAAAAGAAACTTAAAAAAAAAAAAAATTCTATTTATCAAAATTTGGTAAGTTAATTTTTTAATCTAATAAGATTATAAAAATTTATTTTTGAAATTATGCCAGTGATCAAAATATAAAAAAAAAAAAAAAAAAAAAAAATATAATTTAAACAATTAATTAAAAAAAAATCAAAAATTAAATTCAAAAAATTTTTTTTTTAAAAAAAATTATTTTGATAAAATAAAAAAATAAAAAATAAAAAATAAAAAAAAAAAAAAAAATGAAAAATATTTTTAATCCCTTTTTTTCATAATTAAAAAAATTAAAAAATATATTAGATTTAATTTTTATAAAATTTAAAATGCATATATAAAGTAAAAAAAAAAATTTTGTTCAAAATTGTAAAAAATTTTTTTCATTTTGACAAAAAATTATTTTTTTAAAAATAATTTTAAATAAAAAAAATATTTAATAAATTTAGGAAAAAACCTTTTAAATTTTAAAATTAATTAGTCTTAAAAATCAAAAATCCAATTCCAATATATATTTTTTTTTATTATATAAAATTATTTAAATAGGATTTATTAAAAATATTCCATAAAATGGAAAAAAAATATTTTTAATGACATATTTTTTTTTATTTTAAGTTTTTCAAAATTGAAAATATTGATTAAAAATAAAAAAATTTTATTCATTGCCAAGAAATTTAAATAATAAAATAAAAATTCAGAATTTTGAGATTGAGAATAGCAAGATTCAAATTTGCTCAATTTTTTTTTTTTTAAATAAAAAAAAAAAAAAAAAAATAATATTGAAATATTTGAAAATGCAATATGAAAAAAAATTAAAAATTTGCTAAATTTAATTTTTTTCTTTTTTTTTTTAGGGATTTAATGAAAAGAAAATGCCAAGAAATAAAACAAATTTACCATATTATAAAATATTTATATTAAATATATATATCTGTATTCATGAAAAGACTTAAAATATTGAATTTTAAAACAAAATTTAAAAAAAAAAAATTTTATATTTTTAAAAAAATAAAGAAAATTTAATTCCAATTATTTTAAAATTTGACTTTAAAAAAACAAAAAAAAATGTGCAAAAAAAAATAAATTTTTTGAAAATAAAAATAAATTGAACAATCAAATTTCAAAAAAAATCAGTATTATGATTCCAATAAGCATAAATTTAATTTTCAAATATTTACATCAATTGAAAATAAAAAATTTCATTTTATTCTTTTATTTATAAAAAAATTAAAATAAAAAATAAATTAATAGAAATAATAATCTAAATTAAATTTTTAAAATAATTTTAAAAATTTAAATTATATATAAATCTTCCATTATTAATGTTGACTATAATACATTAAAAATGATATCCCAATGGAAAATTTTTTCATGATCTTTTTTTTATTGATTAAAAAAGACAATTTTAAATTTCACATGTGACAATAACTTTCGATTTTAATTTGATTTAAATTTTAAATGAAAATTCATAAAATAATTTTTAATTTTAAGGAATTATTTTAATTTTAATAAATGAAAAAGTGAAATTATATAAATAAATAATTTTGGTAAAAAAATATAAATAAAAAAAAAAAAAATAATATAACATTTTAAAATAAAAATTTTTTAATAAAAATTAAAAAAAAAAAAAATATATTTTTTAAATTTTGATTCATTTTTTAAAATAAAAAAATTTTATTACATAAAAATTTGATATTTAAATTAATTTAGGAAAAAATGTTTTTAATTTTTTTCCTTTCTTAAAATGATTCTGCCTATTTTTTTATTTTATTACATTTTATTTTAATTTTTTTATATTTATATCATTTTGAAGAGAATATATATTAATTTAAATTTATTTTATTGGGGGAGACCTTAAATTTTTTTATTTATTTAAACTTAAATTTCTTCAAATTTTTAAGTAAAAATTAATCATCAAAAAAAAATAAAAAACTAAGATGAAAAAATTGGAAAGAATTTAAAAAATTCATTATTGGACAATAAAAAATATTAAAAAAATCAAAATATTTTAAAAATGATAAATAAAAAATATTTTTTACTAATTAAATATTTTCAAAATTGAAATAAATTTTTCATTTTAAAAAAATCAAAAAAAATTTAAATGATATATTCAATGAAAATTTCAAAATTTTTTTGTTTAAAAATAAAAAATAATTTATAATTTTAAATAATTTTTTTTTTTTTTATAAAATTTTCAAATTTTTTAAAATTTTTTTAATTTACTCTTTTTTATAAAATTTTTTTCATAATACTTTTCACATTAAAAATAAATAAAATTAAATATTTAAAGCATTAAAAATTTTTTTTTTTTTAAATAAATCCAATAAAACAACAAAAAAATATTTTTTGAATTTGGACTTATATTTTTTTTTTTATTTTTTCAAAATTAATAAACAATCTTTAAAATTTTTTTATTTTTATTTTTAAGGATATGATATGCTTTAAAAAAATCAAAAAAAATGTTTATTTTTTTAAATGATTTAAATGGCAACATTCAATTATCAAAATTTTTTTTAAAATTTAAATAAAAAATTTTTGAATAATGAAAATGTTTTTTCATTTTTAGAAAATTTAATCCACAAATATCTAAAATTTTTATTTCATTCATGAAAAAAATATTTTTTTTTTCCAAAAAATATGATCATTTTTTTTTTTAAAAAAATTTTTTTTTATTATTTAAAACATATAAATTTGAAAAAAATAAAAAAAATTTTTTTTTATGTAAAAAATATTTTCAATTTTTAAAATTGAGAAGTTGAAATAAATTTACAGTTATCAATTTAGTAAAAAAAATACATAACCTTCAAGCCTTTTTTTTAATCTAATAAAATTTTTTAGGGGATTGATTTCATTTAAATCATTTCATTCCATTCCAAGAATGCCAATTAAAATTTTGATTTAAATGTTATGAAAGTTGAAAAAGGAAAAAATAGAATATTCAGATTGCCTAAAAGGACAAATTTTTTAGCATTAAAAATTATTTGAATAATATTTATTGATTTTTAGAAAAATTTTGTTAATCAAAAAAAAAAGAAAATCCTTGGAAGGAATTTTTTTTAAATTTTTTCTTTTTTTATAGTGAATTATTTTTGACACTATCAAAATGATATAGGGAAAAAAAGAAAGGAAAAAAAAAAAAAAATGGAAATTGCATTTAAATGATGAAAAAAATTAAAAAATTCATCTTGAAGATTTAGTTTAGATTAAAATTAATAAAATGGAGAATGAACAACAAGGATTTTCTTTTCATTTTCTAACCTTGAAATTTTAAAAATTTTGATTCAAAAAAAATTTTTAAAATTTTTTTTTTTTTTTTAAAATATATTTATTAATTTAAAAAAAAAAAAAACAAAAAAAAATTTTAAATTGAAAAAATTTTTTCCAAAATTCAATTGCCAACATCACATTCAATTTAGATTTTTTTTGATATGTCCAAAAAATCCTTCTTAAAATAATGACAAAATATTAAAGATGAAAAAAATTAAAATTGTCAAATTTTTTTCATTTAAAAAAAATTTTTTTCATTCAATGTTAAATTTTTTAATTCAAATAAAAAATCATCAATTGTACCAAAACAACAAACAGGTTTTTTTAATGAATCAAAATTTAATGACATTATTTTTAAAAAATGATTTCTTCCATTTTTTTTCATTTCATTTTTTTATAATATTAATATCACAAAAATATTTTTTTTAAAGTTGGATTACTTGAATCATTTCATTTAAATATAAATATAAAATTATTTTTCAAAAAAACATTAAAAAAAAAAACCTAAATTAAATTTTTTTTTCAAAGTTTCTTGAAAATGAAAAAAAGAACATTAATTCAATAACAATTATATTCAATTCTAAAAATCCAAAATCATCAAAGAAATATAATGGTAAAATTTTTTGAAAGAAAAAAAAAAAAATATTTTTAATAATTTTTTACCTTTTTAAAAGAAAAAAATTTATCTTAAATTTTTTTTATTTTTTGAAAAATAAAAAAAAATGAAGCTGAAAAAAAAAAGAATTTTTTTATGTTTACTACTGGAAATTTTTTCCAATTTCCATTTTCAATTTTTTTCCAAAAAAATGGGGTTTATTAAAATTATGCATATCACATGAAAACACCAAATCATATGATCACCAAAGTTAAGCAACGTTGAGCCTGGTCAGTACCTAGATCAAAAAAAATTGCTTGAAATACCAGGTGCTGTAAGCTTGGATGTACATTTGGTGTAATGGGAAATGGCTCAGAATTGTTAATCATGAGAGCTGAGTTCCAATTCCAGTTGGGTTTGTTATATTCATTTATATGCAAATACCCTTGGGAAAGGTATGAATCCACCTCTTCTCCCCCCAGCTATGGGTTAATTAGTAGGACTTGTATCAGTAAATCATTATATTATCAAAAAAAAAAAAAATTCTTACAATCTAAAAAATATTTTCTGGCTTTTAAAGAAACTAATTTAAATTTTCCATTTTTTTATATCCACATTATAATTTGTTTATCAATTTTGATTAGGTATAAACAAATTTAAATTTATATTGTTAATAAAAAAAAAATAAAATAAAAAAACAAAAAAAAAAAAATTCATATCTTTTTAAAAATCTTTCAAAAAAAAAAAACTTAATCAATTTATTTCTTAAATTTTTTATTGTGAAAAATTTACTTAACTTATTAAAAAACAATGGGAAATTATTCAATGTACAAAAATTTTGCAAAAATTTCTGAATGAAAAATTCAAAAATAGATAGGTAATTTTTTTTGTGCTAAATGAAATTTTTTTGAGTTAAACCAAAACTACTAATAACAATAACTGATGATTTTTAAAAAAAAAAAAATTTTGAAATGAAAAAAAATGGAAAATTTTAATTTACATGAAGGATTTTTATTTCATTGAAATATTAGGAACAAACAAATAAGAAAAAATTTTTGGTTTTAGGAGTGTTGAAAATGTTTTTTTAAAAGAAAAAGATAGGTAAAGATGCTTTTGAATTTTCATAAAAGGATGGAAATTGGAATCAAAAAGAAAGATCTTTTTCAAAAAAATGGCAAATTTAATTTTGTTAGAAAAATTAAATTTCCAAAAAAGATTATGATTCCTAACCTGTCCTTCAGAAATCATTTTTTTAAAATTTTTTCTATCATTTCAACCTGAATGAAGTAAACTAATATATTTTGAAATCCATTATTTTTAATACAATTATCAAAACAAGTTGGTTTAAATTTCATTAATAAAAATTTTTTTTTTCTCCAAATTTATTTTAATAAAAATTAATTTGAAAATTAATTTTTTTTTTTAATTTGAAACAAAATATTCCTTTCTGCTTTAAATTTAAAGATTATTGATATAATATTATAACAAATAAAACAATACCAAATTGAATTTTAATTTGCATCTTTCAGCTTATTTCAATTTCCCACCAACAAAAATTTGTTTATAAAGCAAATAAATATAAATAAACCTTGTGCAAATTTTATCAAAAAATGAAGAAGTTTTATTTATTTTAATCTTTGAAAATGTCAACAAACACTTTTTTTAAACTTTGAAATATTTTTACTTAAAAAAATTGTTTAAATTACATGATATAATAAATAATCACAAAAATTGCAAGATACAATATATTTAATAATGAACAAAATATATTATATAAAAAAAAAAATAAAACAATTTTTACTTTGCAAATAATTCTCTACAATTTTTAAACCCATATAGTAAAAAAAATAAAACTTTCAAATTTTCTAAATTTGATCTTTAGAGAAAAAAAAATTCTATTTAATACTAAAGGAAATTTAAAAACAGTTTTCCATTTATTGATTTATTTTATAGAACAACATTTTAGAAAAACAAAAGTCATTCATTTTATTATTTTGCAAAAAATAAAATTTTCAATTTTTTTTTTTTCAATAAAAATAAAGATTAATCAAAAACAAAAAAAATGGCAATGTTCAAAAAAAAAAAGCTTCAATTATTTATTTTTTAAAAAAATTTTTTTTAAATGAAAGAAGACTGAATCTAATAAAATTCTTTTGAAGCCAAATTTGCAAATACAAAACAATTTCCTTTGGATCATTTTTTAGTAGAATTTTGGAACAAAATAAAATTTATTTTTCAAACATAATTATTTTTAAATATGTTTGAAAATTTTTTAAATGTTTTTTGTAGAAATTTTTTTAAATGGACTAACATCCATAATTTGTAGATAATAATTTTTGATACAATTTTTCTAATCAACAGTTTAGACAATAGTTCAAAGAAATAATAAAAATTAAAACAATCATGTATGATGAAAGATTTATTTTCAACTTATTATTGAAAAATGATTAATAAATTTTTTTCACTATTTAAATATTTTAATTTTAAAAAAAAAAAATTAAACACCCTAATTTTTTGGGCCTAAAAATCATTAACAAAAAATGAAAAAAAGAATTTTTTGGTTGTTTCAAAGTTTTTTCACAAGAAGTGTATTTTGTTTGTACCTGTTCAGATGATTTCTGCAAAAAATATAAAAAAATTTATGAATAATATAGTTTTTTTTTTTGTAAAATTATTTAAATAAATTATTTTTTTTTAAATTTTTGAAAATTTTTTATTTTTTATTTTTAATATACAACCTTTGAATTCAACATTTGGGGACTGTGAGGATTTTCAATGAACATAAAGTTTTAAAATAATGAATGAATGGTTTTTTGCATAAGTAAAAAAAATTTTTTTGTCAAAGGAATAAAATTCTTAACAAATTAAAAAGCTTTTATTCTTTTCTTTAAATGTTAAGACAAAGAAGACCATCCTTTTAACCACAAACTGATTTTAAAAATATTTTTCAATAAAATTTATATTTTTAAATAGAATTAATTTGGAACTTTTTTTTATGACATTTATTAAAACATTATAATTTAATTTACAAAATAATTTTTTGACCTAAACCATTCTTTTTGAATTCATTCAGCTATGACTTTAAACTTATAGATTTTTTTTTCCAAAAAAAAACAATTTAACCACTTTTGGTTAATTTCTTTCTTGAATTTTAAATCTAAAAAAAATTAAATTTTCAATTTTCAATTCCTGTCTTCCTGATTTTTTTTAAATTTTAAAATTCCATTTTTAACATTTTTTTCAAAAAATTAATAAAACACTGACCCTTTAGTGTCTTATGATGTTTTACCAATCCTTACTTATATTTTTGAAGAAAAAAAGAAAAATCTATACCAGGAATATAAAAATTTTCCAAATCCAATGGTTTTGAATATGGCTTTTCACAAGGCAGACTATTAAAAAAATTTAAATTAATTTGGAAAGTTTGGTATTTATGAAAGAAATTAATTTTTTTTTTCTTTGACAAAAATTCAAGAAACATTGGCAACAAATCATTATTTATGTATTTGGTTCATGTGTTTAAAGTAAAGAATGAATGAGAATGAAATTTTTTTTGAGTCAGTCAAAAAAAAGAACAGTAAATTCAAAGACCAAGGGGGTTACTGATGTAAATTGACATTGAATTTAAATTTTTTAATTTAGAAATTTTTGCAGAAAGCATTGAATTACATTTAAAGAAGTTCAAAAGTTTTCAAAGCATGGAGCCAAAATGTGTACCACATGTGAGAGAAGAAACTGTTAGCCTAGAACTTACGGTTACATCTATCCAACTCAATTGTAAATTGATGAAACCTTGCTGCCAATCTAGTACAGCACTTAAATTCATAAAGTCTAGGTACCATAGCAAAGAGCTCATCCGAACAATTACTATGAAAGTATAGAAAAGGACACAGGGAAGCAACTTCATAGTGGTGAGGAAGTGACTGAAGCCGAGATGCCAGGTCAGGACCAATAATATTGCTGATCCTTTGGATTTTATCAAGAATCTCTAAATAGATTGCAGGAGCACTGAACCATATGTGGTAGCAATATTCAAAGCATAGATGGATGGTAGGCATATAGATATTTAAGATAGATTCTGGAAAAAAATTGTCTAGCATGACACAGTGAACCAACTTTCTTAGCAGCTGACCTAGCAATGGATTCAATATAATCTTTCCACTTCATGTCAAGAGAAAATGTTAGCCTGAGAAGGTTAAAACAAGTCACTCTCCTGGAGGTTAGCATCAGCCATGCTGATGGAAGGCTTAAAAAAGGTCTCTCAGATGATTAATAGAAATAATTTTTTTGATTTTAGAATGTTAAAATTAACAAGCCATTCTTATTATCAGTTAACATCAGATTTTTTAACACTGTTTTTGAATTTCCCAATGGCAAATTTTTAGAGAAAAAAACCCAATAATGATTGTTTAAATTTTTTAACTTTTAATTTTTGGATCAATTTGTAACATGGTTATAAATTTTGCAAATTATTACTATCTTGGAAAACAAATGCTTTATTATGATGGTTGTTTAGTACCATTTGTTAAAAGGAAATTTTAATTCAATAAAAAATAAAATTATGCTATTTCAAATTTTGAAGATATTAAAGTTAACCCAGAAATTTCAAAAATTATTGAAAATTGGTTTCTTTTCCATCCACATTATTTCAAGGATTTTGAACAAAAATTAATAACAAATCTTTATTTATGGTTTCATTAGCATAAATAAAAAAAAAAGAAATTTATAACATAAATGATTTTCATTTAAATAAGTAAAATTTAAATTTAACAATTATTTTAAAAAAATAAAAAAAAATTTAAATTTCCAAAAAGAAAAATTTATTTCAAAAAAAATATAAGGATTTTATTGTTTAAAAAATTTAATTTTTTTTTTTAAATGAAAAAAAATTTTTAAATTAAAAAAATAAAAATTTAGGAATTAAAGAAAAATTAAACAAAAAAAAAAAATTTTATTAAAAAAAATTAAAAAGAAAAATGAAAAAATTGCAAAAAAAAATATAGAATTTATTTCAACAAATATATAAAAATTTTAAAAAAAAAATATCACTTTTTTCATTAAAAACAAATGACCAAATTTTTAATTTTATGAAAAAAATTTGAAAACCAAAAAACAAAATTTTAAGATGAATAAATGATTCAAAGAAGTTTTTTTCAAAATATTTAATTTTTTTATGTTCCAGAAAAATAATTAACCAATTTTATTGATTTTTAATTTATTGTTAAATTTTTTTTTTTAATGAAATATTTTGATTTTTTTGATTTAAATAAAAATAAAAAAATTGTTTATTTATTTTTTTTTAAATATTATCTAGTTAAAAAATATAATAAAATATATAAAAAAAATAAATTAAAAATGTTTATTAAAAAAACATAAAAAATCAAATGGAGAAAAAAAATTAAAATTAAAAAATATCCATAAAATCAGTATAAAAAAAAATTAATTTTTAAAAATTTAAACAATATATTAAATAAAATTTTCATTCCAATACAAATTTATCTTTAAAAAATTTTTTTTTTTTTTTTAAATAAATATTTTATTTTTTCAAAAATTAAATGTTATATCTTTAAAATTAAAATTTAAGTAATTATTTTTTTTATTTTTCAATGGTACATTATTGTCTATTCCTTTAAAAGTCAAATTATTAACATATTTTGTTTTTTGTTTTTATTAAATTAACAATCTTTGTGGAAAAAAAAAAATTTTTAACAATAAAAAAAAAATCCACTAACATTAAATAAAATTGGAATGTTCAATCCTACAAAATTTTTTTTTAAGAAATTGGGACCTTGACATTAAAGATTTCAATCCATTTTAAAAAAATTTAAAAATCAAAGAAAATCAAAAATTAAAGAATGGAAGATTTAAACTTCCCTTTAAATTAAAGGAAAAAATATTACTAATCTTAAAAATATAATTAATATATATTCCACAATATTTGTAATATTATTAAGGAAAATTATTTATAAAAAATTAAAAATATAAAAAAAAAAATTTAAATTTTAAAAAGAATTAAATAAAAATCTGAAAATTTAATTAAAAAATTAATATGTTCTTTTAAATAAAAGAAAATAAATAATTCAAAATAATGAATATTTTCCATTAAAAAATTTTTTTAATATTTTATTAAATAATTTCAAAAAAATTTTAATAATCTGAAAAAAAAAAAAATTTTTTTTTAAAAGTTTATAAAAAAAGAAATTTTAATTTTATTTTAGGCAAATACATCAAATTTAAAATGATTTTATGAAAAATTTCAATAAAAATTTTGTTTTTTTTGAAATTTAATTTTCTATTGTGATTTTTTTTTTTCAAAGAATGAGAAAATCATTTAACCATTTGAACATTAAAGAAAAATAATTTTAAAATTCTCAAAATTTAATGATTTTTAATTTTATGTTTTAAAATTTAAAAATAAAAAAAAAATTTTAAAATCAAAAAATTTTTTAAACAAAAGTTTATAAAATTTCACCAAAAATTTTGAAAAAAAGGAATTCCAAAAATCAATTTTCAGAAATGAAAAAATCCAAAAAAAAATTTATTCATTTTTATTATTTCCCAAAAAATTAAAATTATTAATTAATGTTAAAAAAAATATTTATAAATTCAAATTCAAATTTAAAATGATTTTTTGAAAAAATTGTCATTAGATTAAAAAAAATAAAAAATTTCCTTTTTTTTCTTAAATTTTTTCAAATTTATTTAGAAAATTTAATATTTAAAAAAATTTTTTCAAAAAAAATTTCAGATAATTTTAAATCCAAAATTTTTGAAATGTTAAAAAAAAAAAAATTAATCAAAATAATAGTTTATATATATATACGAAAAAATTTAAAAAAAAAAAAAACAAAAAAATTTTTCAAAAGTTTGATTTCCTTTTTTTTTCAAGAATTTATCATTCTGATTATTAATTTGATTTTGAAACATTTATTGAAATAAACATAGAAATATTTAAAACTAACAAAAAAAATTTTTATTCATGTTTTAATGACTTTTTTTTTATTTTAACAATAAAATTCAAAAAATACATAAAAAAAATTTCCTTTTGTGTTTAAATATATTTAAATACATAATTTTAGATAAATATTAAAAAAATGTTAAAATTTAAATAAAAAAAAAATTTCATTGATTTCATTTGTAAATATTTTTATTTATTATTTCAATTAAATTAAAAATTCAATGTTTAATAAATAAAAAATGAAAGCTTCATTTTCAAATAAGAATTAAACCTGAATGGTAAAAAATAAAAAAATAAAAAAATTTAATTATAAATAAAAAATTTAAAAAAAATTTTAAATTTATAAGCCAATAAAAATATAAATAATATATTATTATTTTTTAGAAATAAAGAAAAAAAATTAAAATTTTTAAAAAAAAAAAATAACAAAACAAAAATATTCAAATAATAAAAAATTTTTTTTTTAATTTCTATCAAATTTTTTTTAAATTTTTAAAAAAAACAAAAAAAAAGCAAAAAAAAGGAAATGTCAAATTTATTTTAAAAAAAAAAAAAATAAAAAAAATAAAATAAACAAAAAAATTCTTTTTTTTAAAAACAAAAAATTTATTTTAATTAAATGATTTAATACCTTTAAAAAATTTGACTTTTTGTTAAATTTTGTTTAATAAATAAATTAAAAATAAAAAAAAAATAGAAAAAAAAGAAAAAATATTTTTTTATCAAATTTTTTTTAAATATGAAATATAAAAATTTTTAAATTTGTTAAATTCAAATTTTAATAAAATAAAAAATTTAAAATTTTAGGAAAAAAAAGCAATGGATTTTTAGTGATTAAAATACAAAATATAAATGAAAAAAATTTATAATCAAACATTTAAAAAACCACTTTATTTTTAAATTTAATTCATGTTTAAATGTTTTTGAATCAACAATGAAAATTAGAAAAATGAATAAAAGTTAAAATTTGAAAGGGAATTAAAAAAAATTTTAAAAAAATTAAATAAATTTTTAGAAAAAAAAAATAAATTAAAAAAAATCTTAATATGCACAAAAAATAATAACCTTTTTAAAAAACCATTGATATTCTATAGAATATTTTTTCCAATTTTATTTTCAAATTTATATAAAATAAAATTTTTATATAAAAAAATAAATGAAAAAAAAAAAAATGATTTTTTTTATTTTTAATTTTTTTATAAATTGAAATTTATAAAAAAAAAAAAATTTTTTATTTAATAAAATAATTTCAATATCAAACCTCAGAAGTTAAAAAAAAATTGAAAAAATTTGCAAAGTTGAATTTTTTTAATTTTAAAAAAAAAGATGATAAAGGAATCTTAAATACATTTATAACCAAAATTATTCAAATTTTGAAAATTGAAAATCCAATTAAAATTGTTTTTTTTTTAACCTAATTTATATGATTTTTAAATATTTTTTTTTTCAGAAGATTTTTAATTAAATTTCAAAAATGCCAAAACAAAATTAAATTTTCAAATTTAAATAAAATTGTTAGAAAAATGAATTTTAATGGTTTTTAAAATTTCATTAAAAAGAAAAAAATGTTGGCTTAAAAAAATGTGCATTAATTTTAAATGAATGATGTTTTTCTTTTAATTTTGAATACAAATTTTACAAAAAAAAAAAACAAAAAACAAAAATCAAAAAATACAAAATGGAAAAAAAACATAAATTTCTTATTAAAAAAAATAAAAAAATATTAAAAAATAAAAATTTGTTTATTTTTTTTTTATTTAAAAAAAATAAAGAGAATTACATGATTTTAAAAAAAAAATAAAAATAAATTCATCAAATTTTTTAAAATCAAAAATAAATAAATATTTTAGTGTTTACCAAGTTAATTTTTAAAAAAATTTTAAAAAAAAAAAATTTAAATATATTTCATTTTAAACAAAAAAATATAATAATTTAAAATTTAATTTTAAAATTAAAATTAACAAAAATAATTTAAATAAAATAATGTTTGAAAAAAATTAAGGCCATTATTGCAAAATTTAGGTGTTCTATATTTTATTAAATAAAATTAACTTGTATTAAAAAAAAAAATGAAAAAATATAAATACAAAAATATATATAATATATATATATATATTTATATATATATATATAAAATATATACATATGGTATGATGGGTAAATTATCGCCATTTATATTTTTAATTTTTAATTGCATTGTTTTTTTTTGATTTTGTTGACTGCACAGTATAGTAGGGTCAGTTGGGCACCATCTGTGAGAAAAAAGAGCACCATGATGCAATTCACTCTGCCAGAAATTTGGAAATGGCATGCTGTACTGCTTGGCATTCACACCAGAAGCTCCAATACATGAACATTTCAGAGTGTTTGGGTGTCAATCTGAGGACAGTGCAGAGGATTTGGAAAGAGTTGGATGAGTCTAATGGTGATTATGAATCATGGTGTTTGGAGTGAAAACTGATCTGATCATTCTGATAAGAAAAGAACTCCTGAATTTGTTGGTGAGGGCCTCAGACTCAACATGGAGGCCTACATCAAGTGCCTTGAGGAGGTAGTGCTGCCCTGGGTCAAGAGGGTGGCTGCTGGAAGACCCTATGTCTGGCAACAGGACTCTGCACCATGCCACACAAGCAGGAGAACCCAGTCATGGCTGTCAGACAATTTCTGCAACCACATCACCCCTTACATCTGGCCACCTAACTCCCCAGACTGCAACCCCTTGATTATTATTATGTGTGGGTGCAGTTGAATGAGAGACCAACAAAACTCCTTGTAACACCAAAGATGAACTGAAGGCAAGGATTATGGCAGCATTCACCAACTTAAACAAGGAGACCATCCAGAAGAGTTGCAGGAGATTCCAAAGTCGTCTGGATGAATTGTTGAAGCCAATGGCAATTTTATTGAATAAATTTAATTTTAGTATTTCAAGATATTTTTGTAATTTTGGTAAATATATCTGTTAAAATGATATGTCAATTGTTATTTAAATTTTTTTGTAATTTAGATCCAATTTATCCACAAAACTATGGGTTAATTATAAAACTTATGTTTAAATCATTATTATCTAAAAAAATTCTTAGAATCTAAAAATATTTTCTGTTTAAATAACCTGCAAATTGTGGATATTTCATAGAAAATGAATAAATCTATCCAGTTAGGTTCATATTTTGTTCACTTTAATAATATCAATATTTTTGGGAGATATAAATCCATCTCAGGATTCCACCAGCTATGGGTTAAATAGTAGAATAATAATATTGGAAAAAATTTTTATTCCCATTTAAATTCTTTAGTGCAATATTTCTCTTCAAGAATATGATTATTATTAGATCCACAAAATATATTTTATTTTAAATAAGACACAAAAAAATTCTTTGAAATGTCTCAGTCAAGTTATCTCTATATCTAAATCTATTGTATTTTTTTGTAGGATGTATAATAAGGAAAACAATATATGGAATAATCATACAATTTTAAATGTTTAAAAAGCTATCATTATTTAAAATTTTCTTATTCTGAAAGAAATAATATTATTTATTTGGGTTTTGCAAAACATGTTGTTTAAAAGTTTTTTACTTTGTCTCATCATCTCATCAATCTATGTCCAATCAGGTTCATTGTTTAATGTCCAAATGTTTTGGGAAACTATGATTATTAATTTAAAATATGTCTTTTTGTTTACAAATGGATTTACAATTCTATTTATACCTAACTATTATGAAAAATTTTCTAAAACTCAAACCTTTATTTTTATTTTATTTTTTTTTTTCTCAAATGGTATAGATAGATCCAATATAGTTCATGATTCAAATCCCCTTCCTTTTGTTTTATTTTTTATTCCAAATTTTTTTCTTCCTGTTTAACAAAAATGAATTTCTGGCCTTTTAAATTTATTTTCTTTAAATAAATATTAGAATTGAAAAGCAAAAGGCCTTTTAAAAATAATATTTATCATTTGAAAAAAAAATAAATTTTATATCTGGAAAAATCATTGTTATTCTCAAAAATAAATTAAAAAAAATATTTTTTGTAGAAAAAAAAAAAAAATTCTTACAATCCAAAGTGTTTCAGCATTAAATAACCAACAAAGGGTTGATAAGCCATAAAAAACAAATCAATCAAAACTTCAAATCATTAGATATACACTGAATGTAATAGTAAAAACATAAACAAAAAGTAAGTAAACCTCAAATGAGGAAAAAAAATTGTCTATAGTTAGGAAATAATGCAAGTATTACTGACAGAATTTTTTTTAGATTATAATGCAATGAACATTTACTATGGAAAAATATTATGATTTTTTTATATATTTTTAAAAATTTGTCATCTAACTGATTGAAAAGCCAGTATATATTTTCAATTGAAAATGAACAATTTTTTTTAAAATTAAAACAATTTTTCAAATGAAATTAGATTTTTCCTTTTTAATGTTTTTTTATCTTTTTTCAAGTATTGAATTGGGCTGGACAAAATTGGTTAAATCTTGTTTCAACAAACATTTACTATCCATTTTAGTTGTTGCCACTTTGATAGTAAATTTTTTGATATTTTCTGTTATTCAGCACTTAAAATTTGTCATTCTGTAGTTATTTTTCATAAAAGTGGTTTGAAGAAATAGGATGGTTTATTTTTAATGTATATGAACATTGACTGAAACATTTTTTAACCATTGATCCAAGAAATGTTTATATACAGCAGATTGTCTGAATATTTAATCAGTCAAAACCATGTGCCACATACAAATGAATTATTCAAAAGAATAGGATTTTTTTTATAAAATTTGATTTGTTTTTAAAAATTTTAACAAAAAATGAGAAAGGAAAAAATTG
Source organism: Acanthosepion pharaonis (assembly GCA_903632075.3). Classification (NCBI taxonomy): domain Eukaryota; kingdom Metazoa; phylum Mollusca; class Cephalopoda; order Sepiida; family Sepiidae; genus Acanthosepion; species Acanthosepion pharaonis. Next base: position 142,083 of record CAHIKZ030002158.1, read on the forward strand.
TCTAAGTGGTCATTTCATTTTGTGTAAATTTACTAACAGAATAATATATATATGTTTAATAAATAAACATTTACTAGAGGAATGTATTAAATTTGTTTTAAAAAAAATTGTTTTTGTCATTGAATTAATACAAGTGTTATTGACAGGACAGGGCTATAAGGAAGAATTAAGAAAACAAAAAAAAAATGATTGTTTACAGATAATCATTCATGTGGTGTGTGGGAGAAAGAGCAGTTATCTCCAGGGATTCTTAACTGAATCAAACCATTTGAATGAAGACCTGAAACAATGGAAAAACATAACATGACAAAAACACTTTCAAATAAATGAGTGTATAATAATAAAAATTTATCATCTCAGAAATTCGGACAGAAATTCTGTTATGATGAAACTAATAACCTTCACCTAACATAGAAAACCATTTTTACCCTCCCCCACCCGAAATGGCTGATGCTAACCTCCAGGAGAGCACCATCTTGGTCTCAAATTTTCTACAGAACAAATTCTTTTTTGGTTAAAAAAGGTTGGTTCACTTTGTTGTACAAATAATTTTTTAAAAAGAATCCATCTTGAGAATTTGTAAATCTATCTACCCTTCATTATAATGCATTGAATTGTGCTAAATTTTTTAGGTGGGCATTAAATTTTATATCTCGAGATTCTTGACAAAATCCAAAGGATCTGTAATGTTATCATTCCTGCCCTGGCATCTTGACTTCAGTTATATTCCCACCACTGTGAAGTGGCTTTCCTCTGTCTTTTCTACAAATATTTTCATATTTTTTTATCTTCACTAAACCAAGATACATTCACCTCCTTGTACTCGGACTGCACAGATTTAAGTGTACTACAAGATTGGCTATTGGATCTCATTGTTTTTCTGTTGAAATAGCTGTAAGATATGCACATTTCCTTCTTCAGATTTTTCTTGAAAGTCCAGATTTTCATCTGAACAATGCAAAATTGAATCTTGCAATTTAAAAATATTTAATAAAGGTCAATTAATACGTCATTTGTCATTTTGGGACTAGGAGAATTTTCTATAAATCATACACTATTTTTTAAAACATTTATGGATTTTGAGATAATTATATATTTAACATTGTTGGATGAGCTAGAATTTGGCTTTGTTTTGAAAATTTTTTGATGTTGGCCAAATATTAATTAACCACAAAGTTTACAGGATCATTTCTTTTATAATATGATGAATTTCGTGCAAAGCTTTATCTAGGATTTGATTGTAACAGAATAAAATTTTCATAGCATATGAATACAGGAAATTTACCTTTTCAATCTTTGGAAATTTGTTAAATTTTATAATAAAAAAAAATACAATTATTTTATCTAAGTTTTTATAAATTTTTGTAGTGAATATCAAACAATAAATTCCCTCATTATCCCTTAAATTTGGAGGACTGAGGACAAATATTTTCAATAAAGGATTTAACTTATTGAAATTGGTTTTGGACCAATATTTATTGTAACAGAATGGTAAAAAAAAGACAAGAAGAATATAAAAAAGTTAGCAATTCCTATGCAAAATTATTTTTGATATAAAATGAGAAAAAATTATAAATTTAGAGGATATTCAGTCAAAAATTCATAAAAATGTGAATTAATTTCCTCAATACCAGCATTTAGTAATCAAACTTAAAAAAATTACTTTAAATTATTATCAACTTCTAATAAACATGCACTTCAAAGAATTTTCCCTCAACAATCCAAAAAATTCTAAGTTTTTAAAACTATCCTCTAATTTTTGTCTACTTTTAAAATATCCAAACCATATATATATATTAATATATATATTTATATAAATATATATATATATATATATATATATATATATATACCTTTGGTGAGCAACAAAAACTTTGAAACATTTTGTCTTAAATATTTTTTAAATTATTTTTTGTGTCAGATCATTAAATCTGTTGTATGAACATTTTCCCTTTATGACAATACATTAAAACTATGGAATTTAAGAATTCCGATTTATTTTCCAGAAACAAGCTACTAACACTACTTCAAGCGTGTAAATTTGTGAATAAATTCTTGTTTTGTTAAAATTACCAGCGTGTTTCCTTGTCATCATCATCCTTTATTAATTTTCTTGGTCTGGGCAGATCAACTGTTCATTTTAACCCCAAGCCACATGCTAGTTTCTAGCAAACAAACAAGAGCCAATAATCAATAATATACTATGTACATAAGCTACAAGAAGTTTCCAGATGCTGTGAGTTTGAAAAACTTTGCACTCAAGAAATGACCATCAAAGATGAATTGATACAATTAAGATTAATTGAAGGTGTTTGTGATATTTTGTACAAACACGAAATTTTAGAACAGTTACACCCGACTAAAATGTCCTTGGATGCATCTATAGAATTTCTGCAACAATTAGAGTTGACTGAAAAATTCAATACATCCAAGAGTAATGCTGACGCATACAGTATATCAAATTATCTTGTGCAATGCAATTACTGTGATAAAATCTATGAATAGAACAAGAAAAAATGGCCAGCTTTTGGACAAGTATGCTGGAATTGTAAAAAAACAAAACCATTTCCAGTTTGTGTGCCAGGAAAATAGAACAGGTAGAAAATTTAACCCTTCTTCATGAAGATACAGCTATATTTGCAATACAAAGGGATAAAGAGAAAAGTGCCAGAGAAAAAATTAAATTGAATGGTATAAGGTTTCCTATACAAGTAGATACTGGGAATGATGTCACCCTAATCCTAATAAATTTCTGGGAACAAATGGGCAAACCCAACTTAAAAAAAAAAGTTGGCTTAAACTAAGACAGTTCAATGGCCGTTTCATCAAAATGTTAGGTTGTTTTGAAGGAACTCTTTGAGACTGACCCATGCTTCGAAATTATTCCCATCACAGTAGTGAAATGTGAAAAAGTCATTGGACTCATAGGAATAGATGTCTTGAAAGTGGATACAACCAAATTAATTGACAGCGTGAAGTTGGAAAATAATGATATATTGGTTTAAAAGGATACAAAGTGAGGGTTCAATTAAAAGAAAACAGTCACCTCTATTACTGTTATACCGGAACATTACCTATTCTATTGTAATAGACTCTCCCACACATAAGTAGTAGTAGTAGTAGCGGTCGCCAGTTGGGCTCAGTGGAGTTGAGTGAGTCAGTTGATGTCGGACATTGAAGTATCAATCCTATCACAAATAGATTGCTGCGTCATTAAACTATTATTGCAAAAAAAAAACGTTTTGTACGTCGGACCTAATTTAGGACCGACTTAGCGAAATACAAGCCTCCACTGTGAAAACTACTTTACAACAATTACTTAGAGTCTCACAGACCACCTATTCACCTTTAGTAGTTGTGAAACTAAAAACAATGGTAGAGCAAGGAATTTTAGATTATGTTCCCCCTGGTGGTAGTACTTGGGCCACACCCATTGCCAATTTACGAAAACTGGATTGAGATTTAAGAATATGTGGGGGATTTCAAAATAGGAGTAAACCACAAAATATGTTCGGATTTGTTCCCTATTCCTGCTATTCACAAGTGGGGCCAGGAATTAAATACTTTACTAAAATTGACTTCAAATATACCTATAACCAGATACAAATTGATGAAAAATTTAAAGTGGTACTATGGTTAACTCTCCAATATGCTTACACAGATGGAAGAGTATGTCTTATAGTGTAAAAACAGCAAGTGTTATTTTGCAACAGGCTATTGAAAATATATTGTTAATGTAGAAAAATACATACAAAAATGCCCAAAATGTAGGGAAATAAAAATCTTCACTAAACCAAGATGCATTCATGGCCTAAAGAAAAAGAATGTTCATATGTGTTGTAATGAAATGTTCCACTCTTCCTATTACCTACTGTGGACTGACTATATCAGTAAATATATACAGTGTGCACAGGATATACATGAGACTTGCTTCAGGAATTACTAGCCTGCTAACCGATTGCCTGTCTTTCAGTAGTGCATTCTCTTTTACAATAAAACCTTTCTTTCATCTATGCCTGTGTTGCTGTTCCTTTTACTAGAGTACCACCTTTGTCTGTTTGCAACCTTCTTTAAGGATACAACAATATGATTCATGCACATGTTAAAGGAATGGACTATTTTTACTTTAGGTCGACTCATTCTCTGGATAGCTTGAAGTAGTTAGAGTTCAGAATAGGAAAGCAGCCAAGGTAAATCAAATATTACTAGTAATCTTTTTCAGACATTGAGTACCAAAAACGTTAGTCTCTGACAATGCACCAGAATTTTGTGATGAAACAGTGTTTATAGTTAAAACAAATTGGATGCTTACTTTATAAAACAACACCATACCATCTGCACTCAAATGGAATTGCAGAAAGAAAAAATAAGATTGAAAGCATTTACTCCATCCAGAGACACCATAGATAGTTACTTACCAAGACTATTACCCAGTTACCCATGCTGTTAGAATGCAAAGTCCCTCTGCATTGATGGGAAGACAAATTAGATCACTAAAACAATGTCCTATTCAACAAATGAAACAAAAAAGACAGAGAATCAAGTCCTGAAAAAGCTAACTTTATTATAGAAAAGGGACATATGACTATAATAGCAACAAGTGGACAGAATTTATTGGCTTTTCTGATCTAAATAAGACCTAGAATTGATGACATTGAACAAAAAGATGGAAGAGGAGGAGGTGTCTGAAAGGGAGGATTAATAAAGTGCTTCTGATGGAGAAAATGAACATAGGGACAATTAAAGAAACTATGGAGGATAGTTTGCATGAATCCAACATGGAGTCAGAAGATCAGAATGAAGATGAGTCCAGATCTAGATCCCCAATAAAAAGAACCAGGTAACAGAAAACAATGAATAAACCTCTTGTCCTGTTCTTGAACAAACATTGTTGTAATTTTTTTTTTATGAATATAAATTGTATCCTTCTTATGCAACATTTTGTAGCTTGCAATAAATTGGAACAAATAGTGAAAGAGAGAAAGATTTTTTTTTCTGAAAACAAGGCAATTGTCCTGATTATTTTTTTAATGGTTTATGGAGTGGATTAGCCTGCTCTGCTGAAAATGTGAGAGAACTAATCTCTAATCCATTTTTTTTATTTGGGTTTATATTGAGGATGATAAGTGGATGGGATGTGAAGGGTGTTCAGTGAGTGCAAAAGTATGATTGTCCTTCACTTTTGGCACATTTTCTTTGATCTTTTGTCTTGCTTATTGAAATATCTGGTTTCAGAAAGAAAAGTTAACTGATTGACCTATTCTTAAGAATGCTAGTGTTAATGTTAATAAGGTGTTAAGAAAATAAGTGAATGATACTTTTCAGGGAATATATGAAATATTTTTTAGTTTGGTTTATTAAAACAAACTACTACTACACTTGTAATAGACCTGGACCTGAAGAGAAACATAGGATTTTGACTGTCTCAAATATGAATTTTTTTTACCAAATTGTCTGCTTTTGCATTTGCCAGGTGGGGAGTAAAACCTATGGAACTTGAGCAACTTTTTTCTAATCTTTATGCACAAGTGTAAAACATGCATATTTGGATGTATGCGGGTTATTACATTTCATCCTTTATTTATTGGTGTATAAAATATCCCCAAATAAAACAAAAACACATTGAAATAAATGAACATTTGTCAAGTAGTCATAGTGTTTAATTTCGTTTTCCACTGTGCATTTTCAAAATGAGAAATGTAAATCAAAAGGCGTGACTGTTTAAGATTGGATTTCCAGTTCCTTCTAAAATCTTTTCATTCTCTTTCACTCCCACTAGCTCTTTGCATCTTAGTGGCATTATCACCTTGCTTGGGATAAACTGAATTAAAAAAAATAATCTGAAAATGACAGTGTTTATCAAAACCCAACAAATTCATATTACCAAATAAGACAAATTTAAAAAAAAAAATAAAAATCCTTTCCTTTCATATTCTAAATTTGATATCCAACTTATCAATAATCAATGTGTCGGAATGCAGACTTGTAAATTAGATGACAGCACTAACAAAGAAATGTATAGCATATGTCATCTTCAACAGATAGATCAGACACATAATTTCTGTAAGGATCATAACGTAACTTCTTACAGCAAGGTAACCAAGCACTGTCCTGAATAAGTTTTAGGTACAGTCAAACTGCATATGGGAACATTCAAAAAAATATAGATATACAAATGGAGGGAAATAATTATTCAGACACTTACAAAATGTTCATTTACTATATTTCCTATGCTTCTCTTGATTTTAAATTTACACAGCCAATTTATTTTTGAATAAAATTAACGATTACCAAAATAAAATATCCATATTTTCAAACATAGATTGCAGAATAAAGGTTAACAAAAGTAATGATATTGTTCAAGTACTTTTGACTTTCACAGTCATCATCAAAAACTGATATGGTGTCTGTGTGGTAGTTAAAAAAGAATACCAGGATGAAAACAAAGGAATTCTAACTACCACACAGACACCACATTGGTTTTTGATAATGACTGTAAAAGTCGAAAGTACTTGAACAAAAATAACAAAATATGAACTTCAGAGAGTTTATCTATAACTTTGAGCCCAGAAAGTAAACAGATCCAAAAACTGAAAAAATATAATGAAAAAAATTGAACAGACAGACCTTGTCAGTTCTTTTTAATCAAATTTGTTTGAATCACTGATACGGCCTGATGAGTGAACCATACAATTACAAAATGGTTTGTCTATGAAATCCTGGAGTCAGGGTACTGAATATAATATCAAACAGATAAGTGAGAAATTTTAATTTGAGTTGTTTGTTTAACGGCATATCAACTCCTTATGGGTCATTTAATGCTAAAATTTAATTTTCTTGGGAGCTTTGATTTGATTTGTTTGTTTAACGGCATATCAACTCCTTATGGGTCATTTAATGCTAAAATTTAATTTTCTTGAGAGCTTTGATTTGATTTGTTTGTTTAACGGCATATCAACTCCTTATGGGTCATTTAATACCAAAATTTAATTTTCTTTGGAGCTTTGATTTGATTTGTTTGTTTGTTGTTTAACGGCATATCAAGATCATTTATGGGTCATTTAATGCTAAAATTAAATTTTCTTGAGAGCTTTGATTTGATTATTTATTTATGTTTGAAAAGGTTTTTTAACGCATATCAACTCTTATGGGTCATTTAAATTTTTTCAAAAAAATTTAATTTTCTTGGGAGCTTTGATTTGATTTGTTTGTTTAACGGCATATCAACTCCTTATGGGTCATTTAATGCTAAAATTTAATTTTCTTGGGAGCTTTGATTTGATTTGTTTGTTTAACGGCATATCAACTCCTTATGGGTCATTTAATACCAAAATTTAATTTTCTTGGGAGCTTTGATTTGATTTGTTTGTTTAACGGCATATCAACTCCTTATGGGTCATTTAATGCTAAAATTTAATTTTCTTGAGAGCTTTGATTTGATTTGTTGTTTAACGGCATATCAACTCCTTATGGGTCATTTAATACCAAAATTTAATTTTCTTGGGAGTTTTTGATTTGATTTGTTTGTTTAACGGCATATCAACTCCTTATGGGTCATTTAATGCTAAAATTTAATTTTCTTGAGAGCTTTGATTTGATTATTTTGTTTAATGGCATATCAACTCCTTATGGGTCATTTAATGCTAAATTTAATTTTCTTGGGAGTTTTGATTTGATTTGTTTGTTTAACGGCATATCAACTCCTTATGGTAATTTTAATTTGCCAAAATTTAATTTTCTTGTTTGCTTTGATTTGATTTTAATTTTTGTTTAAAATATATATCAACTCCTTATGGGTCATTTAATACCAAAATTTAATTTTCTTGGGAGCTTTCCTTTAAAAGAAAAAAAATACATGTTATTTTGCCTTCAAAAAAAAAATACATGGTATATGATACTTAATTTTTATGCATATACATGTTTGTGTGGGCATATTTACTAGAGGTGGTGATATGTGTGTTTTATGTTGTAGTTTTGTTGAAGTTATATCTTGGAATACAGTTTGATTTCTTTAAGAAATTGTAAGATATTTTATGAATTAATGTCATGAAAGAGTTCTTTCATGTTGGTTGTTTGGTCGATTTTTTTCAGGGTAATTGTGGGTTATTTATGGGTTATTTAATACCGAAATCTAAATATTTTGAAGACAGTTGTATGCCTTCAACTACAGATAAAATATATTGTTGGTCATTTTGCTATAAAATGTATTGTTGGTATTTTTTTTATATGAATATGTATTGTTAGTAAATGTATTTTTATACTTTCATAGTGCTTTGTTTTTGTTTGGGGGGTTCATTATTTGCCCATACCTGGAACCCCTACCACTCCAGGTCAGAGTGGACCTGGGAACAACATCAACTATGAGGTGGTTCCTTGCTCCTCAAAAACCTTGCTGACAGACGTAGTTTATCATCACACCCAGGACTAGAGAAATTTTATATTTATATTAATCTTAGGTGTGTGTGTCTGTGAAGAGGAAGATATGGCTAGACACTTGCAAAGTATTTAATACATTTCCAAGGCTTACATTTACTTCAAATTTATCCAGATGAAGAAAAAATAAATTTTGATTTGTTTGTTTAATACAATATGGCATAAATATAAACAAAAGTAATGCCAAGAAAAAAGTATTTGTAAACACTGAGTTCATATTTTATATAGCTACATAATTTGTACTTACTGCTTAGAAAATTTTTTAACTTCATTTTATTTTAGTCTATATTTCTGAGATGAGGTATTATGGAACCATTTACATATTCAGATGAAATTCATCTCTGTCGCCAAAATTAAAAACAGCATTTTTTTTTATCGGCCTTCTTCAGTATTGTCTATATTTTCTGAGATGAGGATTTGATTTATAAAATTTTATTTTATAGGACTAAAAGATCATCTTTGAAAATATTTATTTAAAGATTTCGCCATTTTTAATTTCGTTCTTCAGTATCTGTCTATATTTATGAGAAGATACAATTATGTACATATTTTTACATTATTAAGACTATTGTCCTCATCTTTCATCTCACATATTTAAAATTTTTTTAGCCGTTTAAACATAATTTTTCTTCAGGTGGTTGAAATATTCGAATTGAACCTTTTATTTCATTTACTGGTTTAACTAATATTCTAGTGGTCAACGCACTTAATTTTAATTCTAAAAGATTTATGATTTATCTCCTGTTATTATCCTCTGAAAATTCTCCATTGCCTTATGTTTAATTTTTGAATTCATTTATGATTTTTTTTCACTGGATTCTTTAATGCAAAACAAATTTGTGCCATAAATGAAAAAGAACTTTAATTCATTAAATTTGCCAATATTTTATAAAAGAATATTGAATTTTTTTTTTTTTTTGGGTGCCAATTTTTGTAAATATTAAAATCATCCATATTATGACATTATCAGAAAATAATTTTTTAACTATAGTGAATTTAAAAAAAATTGGTAATTTTTTTAACATTTCTTCAACAAGTGTCTTTGTAAATAAGACAAAAGATAAAATTTAAAAAAATTCAAAAAAGGGATTTTTTAAAAAATTTTATAAGATTTTGGTATAGATCTGAAAAAAAATTTAATTTTCCTTCAAAAAATTTATTTGTTTCACCAGTTATTCTTTTTCAAATTGAAAAATAATTTTATTGACCTTCTATTTGATAATTTTTTTTTCATTAAAATTTATCACTTTTTTTTTTTGAGGTAAATTTTTAAATAAGATTTGTTTTTCTTTTATATCAAAAAAATTAGTCGGAAACAAGGACTAGCATGGAATCACGCTTATCCAATTTATTGTTTGTTTCTTTTCGAGACAAATATAATATTAAACATAATTTTTTAAATTTTTTGTACTTATTTGTATTGTTTTATCTTTGTTATGAATATATATTGAAATACATATATATTCGGTCTTATTTTTTAAAATTTTCTTTGATTTCTTTTTGGACTTAATCAAAGTATTAAACATTGAAAATATGAAAAAAAATTTAATTTGAATTTTATCTGAAAAAATTTTTCTTCTGATTTTAGTTTAAAACAACATTCCTTAAATTCATGAATTTTTTTTTTTTTAACATCATGTGGAAAACTACACAGCAATGGATTTACAGTTGAGGCTGAAAATTTTTTTCTTTGATTTAAAAAAAAGTCATTTTTTTTTTTTTTTTATGGAAATTTTTTGTTAAAATTGCCAAAATTTTCTTATTCTCCAGAACTTTGATCTTTAAATAAATAAACAAATTGGGTTTAATATTTTTGGCAAAAAAAGGAGAAGGATTTTTAAATCAAAATTATATTAGTCAAATTGAAGGTTTTTTTGTTTTTCAATAAGAAAAAAAAAAAAATAATTGCAACTTGATGTTTATTTTTACAATTTTGACTTTTTTATTTTAATATTATATATAAAAAAGTTTATTAAAAAAATAAGATAATTAAATATATCTATTGAAAGGTCCTTTAAAAAAAAAAAAAAAAAATGCAAACATTAAGTGAATTGGAAAAGTTTAAACATCTCATAAAAAACAAATATTTTTTAAAAAATTTTGGAATAAAAAAAAAAAAAAAAAAAAAATGTTTGATATGAAATTTAATTAAAAAAAAAAAATTCTGTTTTTATTGCAGATTTTATTAAACTTTTAAATTTTATATATATTTCAAATAAAATTTTAAATAAAAAATTTAGTTTATTTTGGAAATTAAAATTTTAATTTAAAACGTAAAACAAATTTTTAAAATAAAAATCATTTTATTTTTTTTTTTTTGTTAATTTTTTTTTATTAAAATTTTTTTTAAAAAAAAAAAAAAATTTATTTTTAATTTTAAATTGGAAATACAAAAATTTATTTTAAAAAGATTATATTAAAACTTCTAAAAATCAAAAAAACTAAAATTTTCTTCAAAAAATTTTCATTTTTAAAAATTAATTTAAAATTTTTAAACATTATTTTATCCTTTTTTTTTTTTTAATTCATGAATTTTTAAATTTTTATTTATTTTTTTTTTTTTTTTATTATATATTTCTTGAAATTTTTTCAAAAATTTTTTTTTATTTTATTGTTTTAAAAAAAAAATTAAAAAAATAAATGAGACCATTTCAATTTTAAAAATTTATCTTTTTTTTTTTTAAAATTTGATTTTTTTTTTTGATTAATTTGAATTTTGAATAAATACAAAAAAATTTAAAATAAAAAAAAATTCAATTTTTTAATAAAAATAAATTTTTATTATAATATATATAATATTTTTTAAACATTTAATTCTCATTTTTAAATTTTAAAAAAGAAATAATTTTTCACTTTTTTTTTTAACATTTCTTTTTTAAAATAATTATTTTATTAATTCAAAAAAAAAAAAAAAATTTTAATTTTAAAATTAAATCAAATAAATTTGTTTGATTTTTTAAAAAATATTAAAATAAAAATAAAAAAAATAAAATTTAATTATAAAATTTTTGTTTAAATTTTTTAAAAAAAAAAAATTTAAAAATTTTTAAATTTATCATGAAATAAAATTTTTTAAAAATTTTATATAAAAATTTCAAATTGAAAAAAAAAAATAAATTTTTTTTTTTTTTTTCAATAAAAAAATAATAAGAATTTATTATAAAAAAAAACTTTATTTTTAAAATTTTAATTAAAAAAATTTGATATACAAATAAAAAAAAAAATAAATTTTAAAAGGTTTAAAAAAACCCATAAATAAAATAAAAATAAAAGTAAAAAAAAAATCGAAACATAATTTAAAAATAAATAAAAAAATAAAATTTGAAATTTTTTATTTTTAAAAAATGTTATTATTTTTGTTTTTTTTTTCATTATTGAAATTTCAAAACAAATTTTTAAATTTTTTTTAAAAAAAAAAAAAATTTTTTTTTTTTTGAATTTGTGAACATCAATTTTTCCAGACAATTTTTATTTTTTTATGAATGAATTTTTCAGTTTAACAATTTTTTCAATTAAAAACAAGAAAAAAAGAAAAAATTTTTTATTTTATTTTTTTTTTTTTTAAAAATAAAAAAAAAATTTTTTCAATTAGTTTTAATCTTTAAATTTATTTTTTTTTTAAAAAAATTTTTTTCAAAAAAAATATTTTGATTAAAATTTGAAAAAAAAAGGGGAAAAATTAAAAAAAAATATATTTTATTGATTTAAAAAATTTCTTTTTTAAATTTTTTTTGAAATTTTTTTTCAAAATTTATTTGTTTTAATAAATAAAATAAAGAAAAATAAAGATGTTTTTTGACCAAAAAAACAAATTATGATTTTTTAATTTAAAAAAAAAGATTTCATTCATTTTAAAAAATTAAAAGAAAATTTTCAAAATTTTTTTCAAATAAGTTTTTGAAAAAATAAAAAAAATTTAAATTAAAATAAAAACCAAAATATTTTTTATTTTACACAAAAATTTATTAAAATTTTTAAAATTTTTTTTTTTATTTTTTAAAGAAAAACAAAAAAAATTTTTTTAATTTTATTTTGTTTTTAATATTATCAAATCTTTTTTTTTGCATATTCTGAATAAATTTTTTTTGTTTAAATAATTTTTTTAAATTCATTCAAACAAAAATTTTTTTAAAAAAATGAAATAAAATAAAAGGTAAAAAAAATTTGAAACAAAAATAAAAATAAATAAATAATAAATAAAATTTAAATTTTTCATTAAATGAATTTTGAATTTATATATAATCTAAAAAATTTCAAAAAACTCAATATTTTAATATACAAAAATTTTTAAAGAATTTTTTTCAAAATTTTTTCATTTAGATTAAAATTTCAGAAAATGATTTTAATAAAATATTTAAAATTTAAAAACTTTTCAATAGTCCAATGGATATTTTTTGTTTTTTATTTTTGTTTAAAAAAAATTATTTCTTGTTATCAATGGATACAATTCTTTTTTAATTTTTTTTTTTTTTTTTTTTTTTATTTATTTTTAAAAATTTTTAAAAATATTTTTTAAAAAAATTTAAAATTTCCAAAAGAAATCCATTTAAAATTAATAAAAAAATAAAAATTAAAAAATTTGATCAAAGTTTTATATTTTTAAAAAAAAAAAAAAAAAAAAATTTTAGGAATTTTAAAACAACAATTTGACTTTTAAATAAAAAAAATTATAATAAAAAATTTTTTTCCAGGAAAAAATTCAAAAATCAAATTTGAAATTTTTTTATTTTTTAGAAAATTCATATAAATTGAATTTATTAAAAAATGGAAAAAACAGTTTAATTTTTATCAATAATTCAAATTTATTAAAAGTTTTAAAAAAAAATATTGGAAATATATAAAAATTTATAAATAAATTTGTATTTAAAATAAAATAATTAAGAGAATTTAAAAATTTTATAATTTAAAAAAAATGAATGTAAAAAAGTATACTTTTTTATCCAATATTCAAAAATTTGAATTTTTTATTTATATTTTTATATCATTTATAATTTTTTTTTAAAAAAATTTTTATAAATTTTTCTTTGGTTTTTATTTAAAATTGCATATTTAACTTTTTTTACAGAAGATTTTTTTTTAAACACCAAATTTTTTTTAATATTTTATATTCAAAAGAAATTTTAATAGAAATTAAAAATGTTTAAAAAATGGTAAATTGATTCAAAAAATTTATTTTTATTTATTATCCAAATATTTTTACCATTTTTTCAAAAATATGATTTCTGAAAAAAAATAATAACCTTTTTAAATTTTTAAAATTTTTAAAAAAAGAATAATAATTTGGAGATTCCAATAAAAATGATATAAGATTATTTATTTTTTGCCTTTCCATTTGAAAGGTCTGTTCAAATAAAAATTTTAATAAAAATATTTTTATATATTTTTATATTTTGAACTTTTTTTTTACTAGAAATGCAAAAAATATAACATTTTAAAAAAAAAGAATATAAATCTCAATTTTTTTTTTATTTAAAAATTAAAAATATTTACATTTTTTTATTAATGGAATTTTTTTAAACAAAGAAAAAAAATTTTTTTTTTTTTAAAAATCAAAAAAATAAAAAAAAACAATAAATATTTTTTAAAAAAATATTTTATGATTCATTTATTTTATTTTTTATCTTCAATTTTTAGGCATAAAACATAAAAAAAATTTTAAAAATATATTATATGTTATCCAAAATATTAAAAAAAAATTGATATATATATATATTATATATATATATATATACAATATGGTATGATTTTAAATTTTTTATATTTATATTTTTTTATTTTAATTTTGCATTTTGTTTTTTTTTTTTGATTTTGTCACAGTATAGTAGGGTCAGTTGGGCACCATCTGTGAGAAAAAAAGCACCATGATGCAATTCACTCTGCCAGAAATTTGGAAACAGGATAGTGTACTGCTTGGCATTCATGCTGGAAGCTCCAACACAAACGTTTCAGAATGTTTGGGTGCCAACCTGAGGACAGTGCAGAGGATTAGGAAAGAGTTGGATGAGTCTAATGGTGATTACAAAGGTGTTTAGCAGCTTGGAAGTGATCACTCTGATGATTCTGATAAGAAAAGAACTCCCCAAATTTGTTGGTGAGGGCCTCTGACTTAACATGGAGGCCTACATCAAGTGCCTTGAGCAGGTAGTGCTGCCCTGGGTCAAGAGGGTGGCTACTGGAAGACCCTATGTCTGGCAACAGGACTCTGCACCATGCCACACAAGCAGGAGAACCCAGTCATGGCTGTCAGACAATTTCTGCGACCACATCACCCCTTACATCTGGCCACCTAACTCCCCAGACTGCAACCCCCTTGATTATTATGTGTGGGGTGCAGTTGAGAGAGAGACCAACAAAACTCCTTGTAACACCAAAGATGAACTGAAGGCAAGGATTATGGCAGCATTCACCAACTTAAACAAAGAGACTGTCCAGAAGAGTTGCAGAAGATTCCGAAGTTGTCTGGAGGCTGTGGTTGAAGAAGCCAATGAAGATTTTATTGAATAAATTTACTCTTTAGTATTTCAAGATATTTTTGTGTAATTTTGGTAAATATATCTGTTAAAATGAGATGTCAGTGTTATTTTTCATTTTTGCATAATTTAGATGACAATTTATCCATAACTACCCTATATTAATATATATATATATATATTATATATATATATATATATATATATATATTTATAATTAAATTCTGAATTTTTAAATTATATATAAATGAAAAAAATAATAAAAATTTTTATGTACAAAACAACAAAAAGAAAAAAAAAAAATCATCAAAAACATAATTTTTAAATTGCTAAAAAATAAATAAAAAAAAAAAATGTAAAATAATCATGCTTTTATTTAAATGACACATAAATTTCAAATTAAATTTTTGAAAAAACAATTTAAAAATATATATAACTTTTTGAATTTATATCATTTTAAATAAATTTAAATATTTCAAAAATTCAAAAAATAATTTATTTAAAAAAAAAAAACAAAATTCATTTTTATAAATATATATATTTTTATAAAAATCAAAAATTTACAAAAATATAAATTTAATAAATTTAAATTAAATTCAATTATATTAGAAAAAAAAAAATGAAAAATCAAAATTTCATAATTTGAAATAAAAAATGTTGTTTAAAAAAAAAAAAATAAAAATATAAAAATGAAATTTTGTAAACAATGAAAATATAGATATTTTATAATAAAATTATGAAAAAATATAAAAAATAAATTATTAAAATAAATTTTATAAATTTTATATTTATTAAAAATTTTTTTAAAAAAATAAAAAAAATTAAATAAATTTACATTTTAAAAAAACCCATATATTTTTTTTCTACTTGTTTTAGAATAAAGAAATTCAATTTTTTTAAAACAAAAAAAATATATGAAAAAAAAATATCTATTTAATAACCAATAAATTTTTAATATTTTTTTCAAAAATTTCAAATGTATAAAAAAAAATTTAAAATTTTTATTTTTTTAATAAAAAATTTTATATAAAAAATAAAAAAAAAAAAATAAAAAAAAATTTTTAATTTAAAATTTAAAAAATAAATAAATTTCAAATTTAAAAATATTTTTTTTTTTTATTTAATTAATAATTTATTTTAAATTTTTTTAAATTTAAAAAAAATTTATGAATGAAAATTTTTATTTAACATTTACAAAAATTTATTGTTCTTTAACAAAAATTAAATACCAATTGAAAAAAAAAAAAAATTTTATAATTGATTTTGATATATTTTTCATCTTAAAAAAATTTACAAACATAATTTTTTTAATTTTTCAAATATATTTTTAAAATAAAAAAATATACAAAATTTTTTTGCCCAGAAAAACAAAATATAAAAATTTCATAATATATTAAAAAATATGATATAAAATTTTTATTAAAATTTTTTAAAAATGTAAAATTTTTTTAAATTAATTTCATGAAAGTTTTCATCAAAATATATGTTAAAAAAAACAAAATTGATATTTGAAATAAAAATTTTTCTAAAAATAAAAATTTCAATGAAATTTAATTTTTTTAAAATTTATATATACAAAAAATTTTTATTAAAAAATTTTTAAAAAAATGGAAAATTTTTATAAATTTATTTAAATTTTTGTTATTTTATAAAAAAAATTTATTAAAATGATTTTAATTAAAATAAAAAAAAAAAAATTAATTTTATAAAAAATTAAAATTTAATTTTTTCAAAAAAAAATTTTTTGAAAAAAAAAAAAAAAAAAAAAAATTTATTTTTCCAATAAAATTTAAAAATAAATAAAATTTTTAAAATTAATCATTTTTTTAGAATTGGAAAAAAAATTCAAAAATTTTATATATTTATAATTTTTTAAATTTAATTTTTTTTTTTTAAATATTTTTAGATAATAAATATTTTATAACTATTTATTGATTGAAAACAGAACATAATATATAAAAATTCAAAAAAAAAAATATGGAAATTTAAAAATAAAATTTTTGTTTAAATAAAATTTTTTTTTGAAAATTTCTTTTAAAAAAAAAAAAGATTTTTTAATGAAAAAAAATTTTCAAAATTTTATTTAAAATTTTAAATTTTATGAAAAAAATTTAAAATCATTATACAAAAAAATTTTATTAAAATCAATCAAAAAAATAAAAAATATTAAATAATTTTTTAATTTTTTTTATTTTAAAAAAAAAAAACATAAATAATTTTTAAAAAAAAATAAAATTTAAAAAAAAAAAAATAAAAATTAAACAAAATATAAAGATAAAAAATAATTAATTTAAATTTTTATTTAAAAAAATAATTAAAATAAAAAAAAAAAAAAAATAAATTTAAATAAATATAAAAAAAATTTAAATTTATAATAAAAAAATAAAATGTTTTAAAAAAATTTGTAAAAATTTTCATCTAAATTATATAAAAAAAAATATATGAAAAAAATATATAAAATAAATAAAATATTTTAAAAAACAATTAATTAAATATTTTTTTGATTAAATATAAATAAAAATTTGTTAAAAAAATAAAAAAAAATTTTTTTAATTTAAAAAAATGTTAAATTTTTAAATGTGAAATTTTTTATTTAAAAATTTTTTAAACAAAAAATTTTTTTCTTTTTCCAATTTTTTAAATAAAATATTTAAAATTTTTTAAAACTTTTTTGATCATTATTTAAAATCATTAAATTTTTAAAAATATTATTGAAATTTTTTTATTTTAAAGGAATTTTTTAAAAAAAAATACTAAATAAAATCCATATAAATTTTTGTGAAATTAAAATACTTTTTATTTCTTTTCCAAAAAAAATTTTTTTTCTTTATTAAAATTTAAAAAAAATTTTTAAAATATCATCAAAATGCCAATTTAAAAATATTGGATTTATATATAATAATATATTTTATTATAATATATATTTATATTTCTTTGACAATTTTTAAATTCAAATGATTATAAAATTTTAAAATCAAAATAATAAAATACAAAAAATGAATATTTTTTTATAAATTAAATAAAAAATAAAAATATAATCATTTTTCTTTTGTGCTTTAAATACAAAAATTAAAATTTAAATTTTATGAAAATTCATAAAATTTTCTATTTTTTTTTTCTTATATAAAATGTTAAATTTAACAAAAAAATTTTTCAAAAAAAAAAAAAAAATAAAATGACAAAAATTTTTTTTAAAAAAAACAAATGAAAATAAATTAAATTTATTATTTTTAAAAAATGTTTAATTATTAATTTAAAAAATTAAAAAAACAATTATAAAAATTATAAAAAAAATCTTTAAAAAAAAAAAAAAAATAATTATCTTTTATTTTTTTGTAAAAAATTTAATAAAATACACTTTCATAACAAAAAAAAAAAAAAATATAAAAATATTTAATAAATTTATTTATTTGGTATTCTGAAAAAAAAAAATTTAAATATTTTAAATAAAAAAAATATAAATTTAAAAATTATTTAATTTCATTCATTAAAATTAAAATAAAAAATTGAAATTTTTTTTATAAATAAATTATTTCAAAAATGAAAAATAAATTTTTAAAAAAAAAAAACCTTTTTATTAATAAATTATAGATTTAAAAAAATTTTTAAAAAAAAAAAATTTAAAAAATAAAAAATTAAAAAAAAAAATTTTAAAAAAAATCATAAAGATTCTTTAACAATTTTACACCAAAAATAAATCAATTTATAAAATATTTTTTTGTAAATAAAAAAATTTTAAAAAAAAACAAAATTGACCAATTTTGTTTAAATTTAATTTAAATTGTTTAAAAATAAAATTTTTAAAGAAATTAATTTTTTTACAAAAATCATTTTTGTATTTGTTTATAAAATTTGAATAAATAAAAAAAAAAATTATTTTTTAAAAAACATTTTTTTAAAAATAAAAATAAAAATTTTTAAAAAAAAAAGAAAAAATATTTTTTATTTCAAAAATGCAAAATTTTTAAAATAAAAAATCCAAAAAAAAAAAAAATTAAAATTTTTCAAAAAAAAATTAATTTTTATTTTAAAATTTTTAAATTAAAATAGTAATTTAAAAAAAATTTTTTTCATTTTTAAATAATAGAAAAGAATTATAATTGTTCATTAATCCATAAAAAAAATTAAAAAAAATTAAAATTCTAATTAGTTTTTTTTTTTAAAAAAATTTTTGTTTGAATATTATAAATAATAAAAAATATAACTTAAAATTTTAACAAAATCAAATGAAATAATATAAAAATATCATCATTTTTGAAACAGATTATTTAAATGCAAAAATAACAATTTTAAATCAGTTTTTCAATTAAAAAAAAAAATTTTGAAAATAAAAATATTTAATAATTAAATGAAAAATATATATTTATAATTATATTATATACCATTATTTTTTTTAAAAAGAAAAATTAAAATATATTTTCAAAATTTAGACATACAAATTTATTTAAAACAACTAAAATCATTTAATAATGATTTTATTTGAAAAAATTTCCAAGAATAAAATTTTGAAATAAAATAATTTTGAAATTTGAAAATTTTCAAAAAATATTTTATTAATTAAATGCAAAAAAGAAAAAAAATAAAAATTTCAAATTTAGGTTTAATTTCCATTTTTTATAAAATAATTTAAAAATTAAAATAAAATTTTTCCCCAATGTTTAAATTTAAATTAAATTTTTTTTGCTTCTAATTTTTTAATAAAATTAGCAGACTTTTTTAAATTTAATGAATGAATCAGATAAAATATGTTAAATAATATCAAAAAAATAAATATACGAATCTTTGAACTTTTTTTTTTTTTTTTTTATATGTTTTATATTTGGAATTTAACAGATATTATGGTCACCCATGAAATGAAGTTTGAATGAAAATTAAAACTCCAAGTGTTTATAACAGATAAAATAAGAATGGCCCAGAAATTTTTAACAGTTAAATCTACTCAGGTAAGATTTTATCAATATAAAAATATATAAACTTAAAACACAAAGTAGGTAGGTTTTAACATGCTTGAGCCGAAATAATTTATCTATTGCATTTTAATTTTTAGGAAAAATTATATATGTATGTGTATGCATGTGAGTATAAATATTTTGCCAATATATATGTAAAGAAATTAATATTATCTACATAATATATATATATATATAAAAAAAAACAACTAACAGTTGAGAAACAACTTTTATAGAATATTTTATTATTCATTAAAAACTCTCAAAAAAATTTATTAATTTTGCGCGATCCAAAGTTGACATTTTTGGCAGCCTCTTCAATCCCTTACATTTGGCTACTTAACTCCCCAGATTGCAACCCCTTTGATTATTTTGTGTGGAGCACAGTTGAGACAAACAAAAGTCTTTTAAACCACAAAGATGAACTGTAGGCCAGGATTATGGCAGCATTCACCAACTTAAACAAGGAGACCGTCCAGCGCAGTTGCAGGAGATTCTGATGTCGTCTGAAGGCCGTGGTTGAAACCAGTGGCGAATTTATTGAATAAATTTACTCTTTAGTATTTGAAGATATTTTCATGTAATTTTGTTAAATATATCTGTTAAAATGAGATGCCAGTGTTATTTTTATTTTTGTGTATATTCGATGACAATTTATCCATCGCACTCTGCAAAAAAAAAGCAAAATGTAGTAGAAAATACAAATCCTGGCTAATGACCAAACTGCTCCTGGTTTCTACTTATCAGCTTGTCAAGTTGAACTTCCAAGCCTGAGTTCAGCTGTAGGCGTTAACTCTTCTCTCTTTTAAATCTGCACTTCCACGCTCATTTTCAAAAATTTGAAGGGCCCACATTGAGAATCACTTAATTGTAGATGAGTGTTGGAGTACTAGACTGAACCATTTATTTCACTTTGATAGTAAAAGTGCTTATTAAGAGGTTGGCCCTATGATTGAAGAGAATGTTTGGTGGCACAAGTCTTTTCTAGAACATCATGAAAAGGGATTAAGAGCTGATTGGTCCTAAATCTTATAGTTTATTGGTGCAATGTACTGGCCTTTTCCTTGAAAGTTTATTTAGCAGCCGGCCTTAGGATGACCAAGATGCAATGCTTGCTCCTTCATAATCTATCTTAGGTGAGCACCTTGACCTGGTGTGATAGTTAGCAAGTTTCTCTTGTTAGATCAATTATGACTGAATAGTGAGTTTGATACTCATTGGATGATCCACACTTTCAGCCTTGTGCCACATCTAAGCTATGCTTAAAAAGTTATTGTGCATTTTGACATGGTATAACGGTTAGCTGGCTTGTGGTATGTACCAACCTCCCCACACAGTCAGATGTGACACAAGGCCGAATTTAATGTGGGGTTCCCAAGCCCATAGGCTCAGCCAAAAATTCCCCATAGAACCCGTATAAAACAAAGTTGGGTAGGTGTTTTCCGAGACAAGACTCTGCCCTTTGACATGGAGATGCTCTCTGGCCGGAGACAAAGAGCTTAACCAGCCCGGCTGAAGGTGAATCTCCAACTGCAGACCAGCTTGTCTCACTAGATCAGTTATGACTGAATAGGGAGTTCAATCCTTACTGGGTGCTGCACACTTTCAACCTTGTACCACATCTAAGCTACACTTATTAAATCAAATAGTGGGCACTTTGGCATGATGTAATGGTTAGCATGCTTGTCCTGCTAGATCAATTGTGAGTGAAAAGTGAGTTGGATCCTCACTGGGTGAAATTCTTTGGGCTTGATTCTTACCTAAGCTATAATTTATTAAATCAAATATTCGGGTAATGGGTGTGGACAACAGTGGTTAATTTTGTCTCGCTAGATCAATTGCAACCGAAATGTGCATTCAGTCCTCACTGGATGCTCCATACTTTTGACCTTATGTCACATCTAAGCTATGTCAAGAAAATCATCATAGTCTATCTTGGGGGATTGAATTTTTCTTGATGGCGTACATTTCCTCTTCAAATAGCACAAAGCAGGATGTCAAGTTTTATGTATGAGGAAAAATATTCAGGATCAAGAAACATCATCAAGAAACATTTAGGATCAAGAAACTTTTCTGCATCACTCTCTCTCTTATATAAGAGATTATAATAATAAAAACATTTTGAAATTGCAACACAAAAGCTTTCATGTTTCAATACATTGATTGTACTTCTTCAGGCAATGGTAAGTAAATGATTAAATGATTTTAAGGAAATTTAAAAGTAGTGTTACCTCTTTTCCGAAAGTTGAAGTGGGGGACATAAAAATAGATTTGTGGGTAGGTCTTGATTAAATATCAGATCTATGCTAAATAGAAAAATAAGCTCAGAGGGTGGAAGTGGGTGAGTTATTTTTTCATGTCATGATAAACCAGAACATAGACATGGCATATTATTAATTCTGACCTTATGTCCCCTTCTCCCTTCAACTTTCGGAAAAGAGGTAACACTTTGTTTTTAAATTTCCTTAAAAATCATTTAATCACCAGTTACTTACCACTGCCTGAAGAAGTACGATCATAGTATTGAAACATGAAAGCTTTTGTGTAGCAATTTCAAAATGTTTTTTATTATAATCTCTTATTTGTATTGAACACTGTTTTTTAAAAGTAAATGCTACGAACAGTGGACTTTTACTACATCTGTTCTTTCTCTCATTTGAATCTGTATATATATATATATATATATATATATATATATATATATGATCTTTGCATCATGCAAATGACGTGTCAGTCATCAGGTAAACTCTGACAGAAAAAAAAAAAAAAAATCACATTTAGACATGAAAAATACTACATATTCACCTACACATTTACTTTCACTCTAAAAGATAAAATATACAGGTTTAGCAAAAGTAACATTTTTTTTTTTCTAGGGGTGAGGTGGATAGGACAACAGGGAGCAATTGAATGGCCATTACGATTATCAGACTTAACACCACCAGACATTTTTTTGACATGTGTACCAAAGGACCTTGTTTGCTGGCTCAAACCAGACATAATTCTCTCATTTGTATGATTAGATTATTCCTTTTTTGTACTATTTCTTACCTCTTTCATTTTATTTTTTTTTATTGCCTTTTTACTCTCTGATCATATCTCGATACACAACACATTTATTTTTGTATGCCCCCCCCCCACTTTCTTATTATCATTACCTTTTTTATACTATTTTTAGTAATTTGGTATTATTTTATTTTTTCCGCACCCCCCCGCCTTTTCTAACAATGATTTTCCTAAAAGAATTCTTCATTCCTTTTTAGTGCTATTTCTTTTCTCTTTCATTTTACTTGTATTGACAATCTCGCTATGTCCCCACACTGTTCCTAACTCACAAAATCTTTTAACACTAATACTGTCCCCACCCCTGGTCCTATAACTCTTTTTTCTTCTATGTTCAACATCTCACTAACCTTCCACCCACCACCAATCAGAGTTTTTAAATCTGAGATTATTTTCTCAAACTTTTGCACAGCAAGAACTCAAACAGGGAAAGGATTTTTTTTCTAACAATTCTACCTACAAGCGGACTCTACCCAGCCTCAAAAACTAATGTTGGATAATCTCCGCAGTCCCTCTGTTTATTTCTTGTATCTGCTGATGAAGAACACAGGCGTGTTTGAAAATTCCAAACTTGGAACCTCAATCTCTGTGCTTCATTTTTGGTTAATATTAATAAATGTTTCTTGTACTGATTTCATTGATACTCTTTTGTCTGACATTGTTTTATTGACCAACTTATCTACTCTATTTTATATATATATATATATCTTTGCATCATCCAAATGTCTGTCAGTTGTCAGGTAAAATCTGGCAAGAAAAAAAGATCACATTTAGACATGAAAAATACCAAGTACCCACCTACACATTTACCTTGTAAAAGAGAATACCAGTAATAAACAAAAATACAGGAAGAACGTATTGAAAAAGAGATAAAAATAACAACAGAAACAATGATATTTCATGGACAGTTTGAGGGTGACACCAAGGCTATTAAAACTAAAGCTATATGAGATTGGTTGACAAAAGTTGAATTTTAACGCAAAACTCGAAGTCTATTGGTAACCACCCAAGATCAAATATGAATATTAATTCTATTTGGAAGAACGTCTACCACCAAGTGGATTTGGAAATGGAAGTGGAAAATGTCATCCATATCATTAGTGCTTGTGGAATGCTTACACAGAAAGAACGAAAGTGCTGCCATGATATGGTAGCCTCTCATCTGTATTAGTGCCTGTGTAGGAAGTGTGAGCCTAAAGTTGAACAAAAATGGTAATGTCAAAAATACCTTCATGTTAATTGTTCTGATGAACTTTCAATAGCAGGACAAACTGGGTTCTATAGCCTCAGATGGCAACTGGTCTACTGCAGAAAGAAATGGCAACCTACTGTGAGGAAAAATTCTGCCTTGTCAGTCATGTATCAAAAGATACATGATTGCCTAAGCATGTATCACGCATGGCACATAACTGGATGAATGAATTTTGAAAATCTCATTTTAAATTTGAAATGAAAAAATTTAGAAGTTCTATACTAACAATTTCTTTTCAACTTCTCACTTTTGGAACTCTTTTCTACAGAAAATTTTGCTTTCCGGTCAACTTTGATCTTCCAAAATTTAAATGCAATTTCAATCGTTAACTTCTGCCTTCTTAATTCTTGTTCATTTATTGTCGTCTCTCCTTAATAGTGTTTTTTCTTATATTTTCTAACACTCAGTAACCCCCATGTGTCTTAGTGGCTTTATTGCCTTTCTGGGGGCAAAATGATAAAAAAATAAAAAGCCACAAGCCCAAGATAATCAAAAATGACTAAATCAAGATCTTATGGGATTTTAACATCCTTGAGATTATCAAACCAGACATTAGTCATTTAAAAAAAAAAAAAATCCTCCTGCCAGGGATGGTTTACAACCATATTCAAGATCAAAAAAATTACCAAGCTTAAAAATACAAAAACGTTCAAAAGAGGTTGCTAGAAAATCAGATTTTCTCTTTGTTTAGTTGTCATTGAGATTGGGTTTTGAACTAATTGTGAACTTAAAGTCTGACATTAAGAAAATCAGAATAAAGCTTTGGTATCCTATTGATTCAGAAGATAAAATTTTTATTTGGCAATTTTTCAGATTCTTATTTGTTTGAGGTTGTATGAATTAATGGCAAACATCTCGTTGAAACACCAGTTCCCGTATGATTATTGAAGTTAAGCAATGTCAAGCCTGGTCACTACCTAGATGGGAGTTCCAATCCCAGTTGGGTTCATTATATTCACTTACATGCAAAAATAATGGGAAAAGTTATGAATCAATCTTTCCCCCCCTCCCAGTTATTTTTTTGTTATCAAATAAACCATTAACTAAAAAAAAAAAAGTTTACAATCTAAAAATATTTTCTGGCTTTAGAAAAATAATGCAAAAATTAAAAAAAAAATGAAATTTGTGCAAAAAAAAAAATAAAATCAAAAAAATAAAAAAAATAATAAATCCCCAAAATGTTAAAAAAGACAAAAGTGTTAAACAGATAAAGTGTCAAAAGGCAAAATGATGGATGGACAAAATGCCAAATGGATTAAGTATTGAATGAACAAAGTGCCAAACAGAAAAGTCAAATTGACTAAATAACGAAAGCCCAGAAATGTATCTACAATAGAATACCTTTTACTTAGCATGCAAGTATCCTGCTGATAAATAACTTTTAAAAATTTAAATATTAAAACCTCCAATGAAAAAAAACTTTCTACATAATTGCTCTTTTTGAACAAGTACCTGAATTCAAACTACAGTAGTTAAAACTTTTATTTATTAAATGATGCCAAAGTTAAGCAATAAAAAGTTTAGAATAACGTATTTGAACCAAATTTTTAAAATCATGACGATATGTTCGTTTTTACTTTGTTCAACATTTCCTCCTTTTGAAACTTTCCTTTTGACATTATGTTCATTCGATAGTCTGTTTGACCTACTACCAATAATAATGGCTCTAATGACATAAACTTACATCTCTTTTCTTTGGGATGTCCAAATCTTAAAAAAAAATTTGATTAAATTTTTCAATTTTAGAACAGGGCCCCATGTGTTGTGACTAAACTAAAATTGATTTAACTTCACCAATATTTTTATACAATAAGATCCATCATTTGATGTGTTGAGTTTATAATACATATTCTGACAAAGCCAAAAAAATTTATAAATTTAGTTTTTAGTTTGCCTAATTTCAGGCATTCAATTGAGATAAAAAAAAAATCCAAATTTTTTTTTTTTAAATTCAGTATTTTATTTCCATTAAAAAACCATCACTGTATGCAAAAAAATAAAAAAAAATTGCAATTACATAAGCTAAACATCAAAACTGAAAGTGTCATTTAGATATCTACTCAAGTTTAACAAACTTATTTACAATTTTTTTCCATCCAGTGATGTGCTGTATACTAATAAGATCAATTAAAATGGTTTGAACCAGCCGGGTGGCAGGTTATACCCAAAGATAACGTGATCATGTCTGTACATGCCGTGTTCTCCCTCATCTTATTCTTCTTCCTCCAAGTACTGTCATCTTTACATTTTTTTTTTTGGTGGTGGGGAGGGGGAGGGGGTCTTTTGTTTCTGTGAATTTCTAATACCACTTTAGTACTTTTCTCATTTGAAGATTACTTACCTGTTTCTTTTAAAAAGAAAAAGAAATACACATTTTTTTTTTTTTTTCTTCCTTATATTTTTTTTTTTTTTTATAGAAAACCTTGGACCTTCATGCCCCCACAAAAAAAATGTTTCAAAAGGAGTATTTGATATTAATACCAAGCAACTTTATTTTAAAGATTTAATAACTTTTTAAATTTTTATTATTTTAAAAAGCGATTATTAAAATTGTAAAAAGCTTAAACATATGAAAGTGAATTTATACATTTTCTTTGTCTTTGAAAACTGATAAAAAGAAAATAAGCACTATTAGATTGTTTATTGGAATGGTTAACAAAACATCAGCTAATTCCCAATTGATTCAAACTTTATAAAATGATAAATAAGGATTTCCTTATAGTTGTTTTTTTTTTTTAAAACATTGCTGATAAGTACAGGTAGTTAAAATAACTGATATCAATTGAAAATTTGTCATTTTAAAGACTGATTTTTTTTTTTTTCCATGCACAAAGATTCAAGTTTGTCTTTATCAAAAAAAACAATCAGCAAAGAAAAATATTATTTTGGTATTAAAAAAATTCAATTCAAAAGGTGACATTGTAGGACTTAAAAAAAAAAAAAAAAAAAAAAATTTTATTTTAAATTTCCTTGATATTTTATTCATTATATTTAAAATTCATATAAGAAGGTGGACCGAAAACTTCATAGGCTATGAACTTTTCAGCCAACCCTTATATATTTAATTATATTTTCAATTACTTTGTGAAGATTTCTGAAAAGATCTGACATTATTTGGATACTTCAGTCTCTTTGTATACATGTCATTAACATGTTTGGGCTGATCCATTCTTTGGTTTTCCTCACATACCATCCATGTAGCTAACATGGTTAAAAATAGACCAGTCTAGCAAATATATAAAACAAAATATTTATGTCATGTTTGCTGAAATTAAAGGTTTCCTTTTTCTTTAAAATTAAATCTGATTGGAGAGTAAAGAATGGATCAATTGAAATGCATTAACAGCAAATATACAATGAAGACTTTGAAACATTGAACTGGCCTCATCAATATATTTCGTATTATGCTAATATTGTTATATTATCTAAACACACATTATTTCCAAGTGGGTATGTAAAGAATTTTTCTTTAAACCAATAAAGAGAAACATCTTTCAGTTTTTTAAAAAATAAGGAACATTTCATCTTTATATCACAGTATGTGAGTGGGGCGACTGTATGAGTGTACCTCAAAATAGCCCTTGAAAACAGGGTCAACACTTCTGACCACTAATTAAAATTGTTAGAACAAGGAATTCATTATAATTGAGTGTGTGTGTATATTTTACAAATTCAATTTTTGTACATTTGAAAAAAAAAAATTTAGCTAACCAAAAACAATAACCCTAAATTTGAAAATTACCAAAAATTTATATTTTGATAATATATTATTTATTTTTTGGTGATATTTTTAACTTAATATATTTTACTTGCAACAACAGTCAAGCCCCAAATTTGTAAAACAAAGTCCCTAAAAATATTGGTTTTCATGTATCACTTTCAGTGTACTTTGTTATGTCAGAAAGGGATTTCATAATTCAAGTTGAAATTACATTTTATTAAAAATGAATTTAGAGCAATTTATTTATGCATAAAACTTTATTTTTAAGGTCAGCAATCAAACTATATAAAAAAAAAAAAAAAAAAAAATTGCGATAGTGATTTTAAAAATGCTGCACAAATATAAAGTTAAAGTAAAAATTAATGGTTTCAGATTTTGCAAAATCCTGTATGTTCCCTGAAGTTAAGCATTGTTGATCCTGGTTAGTACCTAGATGGGTGACTGCTTGGGAATACCAAGTGCTGTAAGCCTGGATGTGTGGGTGGTGTGATGGATAATAGGAATTGTTAATTAGAGAGATCAGTTCCAATTCCAGTTGGGTTCATTATATTCACTAATGTGCAAATATCCTTGAGAAAGGCATGAATCCACCTCTCCTTCCTCCACCAGCTATAGGTTATTTAGTAAGACTTGTATCACTAAAATGTAAAAAAAAAAAAAAAAAAAAAAAAAAAGTTTTTTTTTAAACAATCTAAAAATATTTTCTAGCTTTGGCTAATGTTCAAAGGATTCATAAAATCGTAGAAAACGAATCAACCAATCAAAATTCTTAATGGGTTTTATCATCATAATCCTTTCACAAGACATGGAAATTCTATGGTGGCTTAAATAGTAAGGATGCAAATCAATTTAGTCTTTGCAAAGTCTACTTCCTAATCCAGACTAATTTTTTTTTCCCCCTGAGAAAAAAAAAAAAAAATTAAAAAAAATTCTTTAAAAAGAATGTTTTTCTCTAGGAAGGAGGGGAAGAGAGAAGTAAAAGAAAAAAAAAAAATTCTACGGAATTAAAAATCTTGGGATATATATACCTAACAAGCTTTCCAATTATTAATATATTTACTGTGTAATTAATACCTGAATTCAACTTGTCTTAAATGCTATGTATTAGAGCAGAATTATAAACAGCCTTTTTTTTAATGCTAAAGTTGGAATTATTCTTAAAAAAAAAACCAAAAAAAAACACAACATCAACAACACACACATAACTATTTACTTTTGTGATTCCTGCAATTTAGAAACCAGGAATTCAAAAATCATTAGGAATATATTTTTATTGCCAAAGTTTGCAATTATAAAGTCAGATTTCAGAATTGATCTCTGGCAGTTAGCGCGTTCAAGTAACGTACATCCAACCAGTTGAAAAATAACCAATCTGCTTGAGCCACAGACCCAAAACCTATTTTAGTGAGAAATTTGTAAAATAGAGTTTACAAATACTAAGAGTGTATTTGAAAAACACAGCTTAATTTAGCACAAGATCATTGTAATAGGGTGTCCATTAAGTGTTAATGCCCATAGAAAATTAGATTAAGACAAGCTTGTCAAATATATTTAAAGGAGGCATCTTATTCTGGCACAACTGCAATTGTTTAAATGTCCAAGACTGGTAGTTATTTGCTTTGTTAAATTAACTGAATAAGTCTTGAGAGTCACTCAAGGTAGAAGAATACTGAATGAAGTGGTGAGCATAATGATTTTGTTTGGTTAGTTTTTTGTTAATGGCTTATCAACCCATTACAGTTCATTTAAAGTCAGAAAATATTTTTTAGATTGTAACAATTTAAAAAAAAAAAAAAAAAATTTATGATAATTTAGTGATACAAGTCTTAATTCACCCATAGCTGGGGGCAGGAGAAGTGGATTCATATCTTTCCCAAGGACAGTTGCACATAAGTGAATGTAACAAACCAAACTGAATTTGCAACTGCTCTCTGATTAACAATCCCAAGCAATTATCCATTAAACCACCGACACATCCAAGCTTACAACTGGTATTCCAAAGTGGTCACCCATCTTATCTTTTTTAAAGCATTTCACCCCAAGCAAGGCAGGAATGGAGTGCCACTAGCACGCAGGGATTTACAGGGAGTGAAAGTGAGAGAAAAGACTAGGGGGTATTGAGTTAAGGATAAAAGATGAACAAAAAAAAAAAAATAAATAAATAAAAGTTGATAGATGGTGGTTGACACTGCATTTAAATTTTTGAAGATTGTAGTTATCAGACGAGCAAGTAAGTTTCACAGTTGGGAAGTGTAACGGGGGAGAAAAAAAAAAAAAAACTGTTGGAGTAGAAGTGGTGGTTGCATTTATCTATTTCAACAGTAGAGGGGTGGGACCTAGATGCCAATCTAGTAGCATGCTTAAATTCATATAGTTGGGGCACCAGGGAGAAAAAAAAGCTTGTCAGAACAGTTGCCATGAAAATATTTGTAGAAAAGGCAGAGGGAAGCCACATATGTTGCTTAACTCCAGTGAAGAGAGTAATGATTACTTTAACTCACTGATCCACCCCATATATATCTCATCTCTAAATGTTCAATCTGCCCCATGTATGCTCTGACATAATATATGACATCATCATCGCAAATAATGGAGGAAGTTACACAGCGAGACATTGAAAGCCGATATTTACAGGGTGTGTTGAATGCTAAAGGGTTAATCTGTCAGTAGGGTAGCTTGTTGGGATTGAACTTATGACATCACTTAATTGGCCTTCAAGATGAGGTGACACACTCTGGCTACCCCCCCCTTTTCATTTGCTCAATGTAACAAGCTTCAGCTGTCACTCCCTTCTGAAACTTAAATTAAACACTGGAGTTTAAATTTACTAAAACCAACTGCCAGGAGAGAGAGGAAAAATAAATTTGCATGCACTAACGTGAAACATTATTAGGGAAAGGATTTCACCAGACAAGTTCTATTAAACCATGGTCGTATAATGATCGGTTTAAAGCAGACATTAACCTATTAACAACGGCAGATATTTCTGTCATTCGCAGTTGAGCAAGAGAACTGTAATGATGGAAATTCCTTTCATCTGCCATTAATGAGTGAATAAGTACCAAACGCTGAGCAAAATCTCTCACCTCATCAAATGCATTCACTACAACCAGTCAACACTTAAACCTTGCATTAGAGGAGTCCTTTGTTCTAACCAGTGAGCTACACATGTTCTAAAAGGTAACTGAAACAGTAGTAAAGACATAGCATTAGAGAACAAGTGACACATGCACAATATGCAAGCTGTAATTTGAAATTAAATAAAAGGTCAAAGGTGCTAGCAGAGTCGGTCTGTCAATGCATTTAGACAAACAAGCAGTCAGCAATAGTTGGCTTTTAAATAATCAGTTGAATAAAAAGCTGGAAAGAAAAAGAAATTGTCGTCAGGGGAAGGGATTTGTAAATTTTAGAGAAACCAGCAGAAATAGGCCTCATAGTTACAAATGGGTAGTTCAAGATTTCAAATAACAGGAGAAAAAGATAAAAAAAAAAAAAAATGTTTTGTTCCCCTTTTAAGGTGCATTTTTTTATATATATATATATATATATATATATATATATATATATATACACACACACTTCAGGCCTTGTGCCACATCTAAGCTATGAATAGGGAAAGCTATTTATTTTTGAGGCACCTTGAGGTGATGTAATAGTAAGCCTGTCTTGCTAAATCAATTACGACTGAATAGTGAGTTTAATCCTCACTGGGTGCCTCAGCCTTGTGCCACATCTAAGCTATGCTTAAAAAAAAAAAAAAAAAAAAAAAAAAAATATATATATATATATATATATATATATATATATATATATATATATATATATATATACACACACACACACACACACACACAATAAATGAAAAACAGAGAAAAAAAACAAAATATACATATCATATGTTTGTCCTATTATCAGTTTAAGGATTAGACACATGCAAATGAGCATGATCCATTATTTCCTATCGGCAATTGTGAGAGCTTAAATAGTTTAATGTTGCTCCGCATCCAAGGGAATAGAAATTCAAAGCGCCAAAGTATTGCCTTCTACAATAGAAGGAATATTCGAGAAATTTATATTATGTGCAAATTTATATGAATTTCATATTTAAAGAAATTTCTGTAATCATTTTTTCAGATAATCAAATGTTGCTTGTTTAAAGGTTTTCTAAATCAAATATTAATGGATATAGTGATCCTTTAGTATTCAACCATCCTTACCCCAAATATCAGCCCACATTGTTCACCTTGCAGTAATTCGTCCCATGTATACTCTACCATTATACATGGCAAATTGTAAATAACACAGGAAGTCACGCAAACGGTGAAACTTTGGGAGCTGATATTTACGGGACATGTTTGTGTGTGTTGAAGGTGAAAGGATTAAATATTTGCATCAACTGGCATCCTATTATAAAGAAAGAAAGAAAAAAAAAAAAAAAAAACTTATTGTAGGCTTTTTCTCTCAAAGTACTGCCACTATTAAATCATTTAAAAAAAAAAAAAAAAGAAAAAAAAAAAAGAAAAGAAAAACACTTGGTCCAATAAACCAAAGGAACTTTACCGTTATATTGAGAGGGAAGCGTCTCCATTTGTACAAAAAAATATCTGACTAATGGCCAGTATAAGTAACTAGCTGTGATATCAATTATTGAAAGAACATCTCCAATTGCAATGAAATATTGTAAATTGTAGGTGAATAAAATCTGAGAAGCTGTTCGAGTTTGGTCACAAAATGATTTTTTAGTCACCCCCACCCCATGCATTATACTTTATATAATATACAATAATCTTTTTACAATGTATTTTTGATAGACAAGAATTTACAAATTAAATCTATTCTTCAGGAATTTAAAGAGGTTTACAAACTTAGGCAATAAATGAGCAAGTGGGGCAGGTCTTTGATTCATTATTTATTGCGTAACTTGTTTTTGGTGAGGAACAAAAAATAGTAAAGAGTGAGGCACTGAATTGAGTAATGTATATACCAATAATGAATAAGATTACTAGAATTAAACTTATTTTGAAGTTTAACAGAATTTATGTCAAAGTGCTCAAGATGGAACTAGAGCAACAATATTGAAATCAATAATAGTTGACTCATCTCTCAACTGACTTCAAAGTTTCAGACAAACTGCTCATCATTTGTCTATATTTCTGAGATGAGCTATCATGTACATTATTCAGACTATTGTCCTCATCTTTATCACCATATTTATTACGCTTCGGCCTTCTTCAGGTGGTTGGAATATTGAACTGAACCCTTTATTTCACTCACTGGGGTAGACTGTTCTAGTTCCATGTTTAATGGATGTCAGTTATCACCTGTTAATTTCCCTCCAAAAGTTCTCCACTGCCTTAACCAGGTATTGAACTCACACTCCTTGGGTCCTGTCACTGGATCTAACTAACGCCTTTATTTGTATTCATTTCTATGAAGACATTATGGGAACCAGTAATAAGGAGCGCCAGAGAAAAGCAATAACAACAAAAATTGCAATATGAGCTCTGGTAAAAAATGGCCGCTGAAGACATTAGGTTTATAATACCCAGATGTCCTCAAGGACACATGGCATGGTGGATAAAGGTGTTAGTTAGGCCCAGTGACAGGACCCAAAGAGTGTGAGTTCAATACCCGGTTAAGGCAGTGGAGAACTTGGAGAAGGGAATTAACAGGAGATAACTGACATCCATTAAACATGGCATGTGGGACTAGAACAGACTACCCCAGTGAGCAAAATAAAGGGTTCAGTTCGACATCCCAACCACCTGAAGACTGGAGCGTACAACGGTCAAAATGTTGTAATAAATATGGCAACAAAGATGAGCACAATAATCCGAATAATGTAAATAGTGTACATAATACCTCATCTCGGAAATATAGACAGATACTGAATCATTTATTTAGAGTCTATGATTAGTATTTATTTATCTAGAGTATAAATATTATATCTGGTAATAATTCAATAGATTTATTTGACAGAGGAACAGCATATCTGCAAAAAGTTGGTTGAAAGAAATATATTGAACTTTCAATAACATTTGACTACTATATCAATTATGAAGAGATAGGTACTAAAAAGTTCTTTGCCCAATTCATTTTCCAAAACCTGATGGAAATTTTATTTTTAATCTTTGCTGAGCCAATAACTTTTCAACAGCCACACACACACACACACACATATATAATTTTCATTGTAGATCAATGCACATAGTCAATATAACTATTCATGAAAAATATTCATTAAGGAATTAAGTTTAAAAAGTAAATTGTATAAATTACAATAGTAAATGTTTTAGATATATTGAGACATGACATCTTTACAGCATTAAGAGTAAAATGCATCTTTGTGCATCTATATCCTAATTACAAAATGTCCACCCCACCAATAATTGGGGATCTCTTGCAAGGCACCAAACCAAACAGTTCTCTATTAATTTAGAATTTTACAGTGAAACTAATTAGCAACAAAAATATACTAAGCGCGTGTTGAAAAGTTCTCAGCATGACACATTTTCCAAGATCTGATTTAAGAAAAAAATTCTTGGAATCCCTTCTTGGTCAGAGAACTTTTCAGCTTTCCCACGAGTATGTTGATCAAATGTCTGCAACAAGTTTGTGACTTTACATCCCAACATTCAAGAACAGTTAAAAGAAAATATGAAAGTAGTTACCAAAAGGTTAATATCAAGTTGCATGTACTGTGAAGAGAGAGGTAAAATTGACGATAAAATTTGTTTCAGTAAATAATTATTACACTTTCATCTAAATTCAGGTCACATCCGGATCTGATTTCTATAGATATAGCTAAGTTCCGCCCTCCCCAATTACAGAAAAAAAAATTTTTTAGATGATTTCAGCAGATAATCAATGTAGCAGAGATGTTAAAGCATGCAAGTCCTGATTCTAAAAGCAAGT
Source organism: Acanthosepion pharaonis (assembly GCA_903632075.3). NCBI lineage: Eukaryota > Metazoa > Mollusca > Cephalopoda > Sepiida > Sepiidae > Acanthosepion > Acanthosepion pharaonis. Next base: position 176,886 of record CAHIKZ030002158.1, read on the forward strand.
TAAGCCTATCTTTTTTGTTTACAAGGCATTTTTAAAATACTTTTTGTATAATTATTCATTTAGAAAGCCAAATCTTAATACAGCAAGAGATTGCCTTATTTTACAGGAAAATTTCACAAAATACAGTAGAACATTTTAAATAGAAGAAACCCTATCATTTGAAGGGGGGTATTTAGTTCAAATGTTTTCAGAAAGAGAAAAGAGAAAGCTAGCTTGCTGAAAATCAAGTAAAAATAATATTTAAGATTTAACTTATACATTATTCAACATTCTAGGGATATATATATATATATATATATATATATATATAATAAAACAAAGATCCTGAGAGAAAGAATGAAAACAGTATTCCATAGATTTTTTTTTTTTTTTAACTGAGTATTTATTTTATCTGATAATGAACAGGCATCAAGATTTAAAAGAATTGATGCTAAAAAAGCAACAGAATTGTTTGTTTTATTATTTATTTCCTGAAAAGACAAACTAAATTAGAATTCTGAATAATTCTATCTGTTTGCTGCACATAAGCAGAGGAAACCCAGCTGTTTAGGATGCAAGCCAGTCCAATGCAGAATTGAAGATTATTCACGCTAAATGGTCTTCCCTAGAGTTAATATTTTGTCACACACAGTAATGATTGAGATCTTACCAAGTGGGAGCGTAAGCTTTGCAACATCCCTTAAAGAATATCAACTTAAAAGAAAAAGTGTTCGTTTAACAGAAAACATATTCAAAATGTCCACTGAAAATATAGAGACACTGAAGTACCACGATCAACTGAATAAATCGGTAGGCAACAGTCTATATGAATGTTCATTTGTCATTACTACCTGCCAAATAAAAATGTCAAGAAAGAGCAAGAGAATTTATATTTGGTCCTCTAGAATAGATGCTTTTTCAACATTTGTGAAATGGACAAAGATGACATTTTTATTACTAACATTTTTCACAGTGATGTCCTTTTTATTAAAAGATTCTGTAGCATGTTACAGTAGTGGTCAGAAGTCAATCATTCAGGTAAACAGTGACTTGAAACACCTATTGTAAAGGAATCAAACCACTGATCTATAAAGAAAAAGGAAATCTCTGCTAAACATTATCCTAAGTCTTTGTTCATTCCCCTACCAAATTTCTTTCCATAATGCATTTTCCCCAATTCAGATCAGATTAATATTAATTGCAAATGAATCTTCTACAGTTGTTTGTTTGCAATTTTCTTCTAAGTGGCCATGTCAAGAGAGAAAACCTGCTTAACACCCACCCCAAATACTAATGGAAGAGACCTTTGACAGTTAAAATTTTAAATTTAATTTTAGACTTTTGACACACAAGTTACACAGCCAAAAATCTTTAAGGATTATAGATTATTTTTGATACTCAAAGACGTTTAGACTGCTGCCATCAGGCTGGGAATGAAAAATGAAAGAATTACACTACTTGGTAAAAAAAAAAAAAACAAACAAAAAAACTTTCCTTTTTATAGGCCTTACCTACAGCTGCTTTCATTGAAAATAAAATCTCTTCTAGTACTGCAGGTTTAATATAAAGAAAACGTTTTAAATGAATGAAAAAGCATTAAAAAATGGAATACCAAGAAGATATATATCAGACTAATTTTAATGTCGCAACAAAAGAAAAAAAAAAAAGAAAAAAAAAAAGAAAAAATTATAATTTTTTTTTTAACACTAAATCATAAGCATTGCTTTTATCATCAATATTTTAACAGCGTTTAACACGAGTAGACATTTTGACAAAGACATGCATTCACATACTTGTCACCCCTCCTGCAACTGAAGAGAGAATGAGAAATCGTCAGCATACACAACTGAAAATGTACACATACAGAGAAAAGTTGAGAATGGCCAGTCATAGTTGAGAGACGAAAAAGAACAAGGCAAGATTGATAGACACCTTTCCAATATTTGAGTTTTCTAAAAGGAAAAAGTCAAAGAACAAATGCATGCAAATGTTCATTTGGAATTTAAGAAAAAGTGGCCCTTAAATATCAGCAAATAAAGAAAAGGGGGGAAAAAGAAAAGTAAAAAGAAAACCATCTCTTCAGTGATTCCAAAAGGGGCAAAAATAAAGGGGAAAACTTTGCAATGTCCAATGCTTTATTTCTAAAATCTGGTTATGTATGTATACACACACACACATATGTATATATGTATTACATATACATACACATGTATGTTTTCCATAGCGACAATAGATATAGACATGCAAGATCTGAGTTCAAGAGTGCAAACAAAACTACTCTTGCCTCAAAAAAACCACCCATTAGGCTGGTCACATAGAAAGACGATGAGATTTATTTACAAAGGAATAGTTATTATGGGTGTTGCAAAGAGACAACTTTCTAGTAATATAGCGTTGGACTATCTTGTTTTTACTTCATTTTGCAGTGTTAAGAGAGAAAGTGTGGTTACATGGTTAATTGGAACTTCAGTGCATGCTCCAGGTCCCAACGGCACTCCCGCGACAAAATGTACACAACAAAGAAATGAATGGTTGAACTTCATGAGCGGCGGCGGTGGTGGTAGTTGGTAGGTAGACAAGTTGGAAATTTGTAGTAGTTGTGGTGGTTGGTGGTGTTGATTTTACAGCATTAAATAGTTGTAAATTAATTTTTTTTTAAATATCACTATCATCTTGTAAAATTAATTTCTAAAGTTTGGAGGGGGGGGAGAGAGAAAAAAACCAAAAAAAACCTTCATTTTCATAGCAAAAATGTCACATGCATTAGTATTTGTTTGAGAGGGAATAAATAATGTTTAGTTTAAAAATTTTGTAATATTTTTTTTTTGACCTGTTAAATTCTCTTTGCAAGAAATATCACTTCATCGACTAACCTAATAGTGATTAAAAAAAAACAAAAACAAAAAAAAACACTGAACCAATACAAAGGAAGCCATTTACTGCAGATATTTTAGGACTTGGCCATTCTAACCAAAGTATATAAAAATTGCAACAGTTCACGTTCATTGTTAGTATAAAAAAAAAAAAACAACACTAAATTATTTGACTTACAAGAACTTATTCAAAATTATTAAAAAAAAAAAAAAAAAAAAAAAAAAAAAGTTGGCCATCAATAGACAACTGAATTTCAAAACATCTGTGGCCTGTTAACTATTTTCAAAAGAAATTTATCTTTTGATAACAATATCTGGAACTTTGATTATAAGCAAATCATCTTTTTTTTTTAAATTTAAAAACAGTTACCGATTTTGATAGCAATATTTGTAATTATAATAAATGGCTCCCTCTGTCATTACTTGCAGATAAAATCTAGTTGATCAATTACAAAGAAAGATGCTTTATAAAACATTAAGACAAAAAGGTTAAGTTTCTAAGAATTAGTATTTTTGTCATTTTTATATTCACCTAACTAGAGTCTATTTTTCAATTACTGACTCATAAGAATTTCATTCCAGTGACTAAAAAAGAAAAAATCCAAAATTTATCACTACAGGTTAAATAATTTCCATAGACATTTTCTGAGGGGGTGAGACATTCAAAATTAGTTTTGTTTCCAATATCAACATCATTCTGGTACATTCTGGTCCAGCAATTTGAAGGAAAAAACATAGGAAAATAAAACAATGAAAAGGGGGAGAGGGAAACAGCTTCTGGGAAGAAATTAAATTTATAATGACTTTTGTTTCCTCATATCACACAAAGCAGCAAGACTTCCGCAAATTAAAGAGAAGGCGGCAAACAGAGTTGGGGGGGGGGTGAGAAAAGAAAGAAAAACTGCATAGAAAACAAATACTATATCAAAAAGGAGGAGGGGGGAAAGAGATTTTGTTATTTTTTTTTTTTTTTTTTAATTTTCTTGCTTTTATAATTTGCAAAAGTTTTTTTTTTTTTTTACCTTTCCAAAACAATCAGCAATGAAAATGCTGAAACAGCATGACAGACCCCCACCCAATCAATTGTTAAAAGTTCATGTGTGTAAGTAGAACGTACATGATGCAGGTGCCAGCGAGAAACAATAGAAGTTTTAATTCTGGAGGAAGAAGAGAAGAGGAGAAGAAAGTGGCTGGTTGGTGGTAATTGTAGTAGTAGTAGTAGTAGTATTAAGAGTAGTAACAGTAGTAGTAGTAGTAATGTATGTCTGAATGTAATCGCACAACTTGGAACCATGGAATTTATTAATAATATCATAATTTCATTACTCCATATTTTTTTTTTTTTTTTAAATTCATTTTGTTTGAAACCCTACCCTACAACCCCCAGACAAAGCATACAATATTTTACAGAGGTGCAGAACCTTTGAGAAATTTACAAGATTTTTTTTTCTTTTTTTTCTTTTTTTTTTTTTCGTTTTTTCCTTATCTTCATCATCTCATCCTTGAAAGAAACAAGTACAATATACTGTACTTTTTAATTTCAAAATTGTTACTATACAGTCATCTGGGCGGCACTGACCAGATGTTGTCCATGTACTCTTTTCTTCCAACAGGCTGCGGGCACATATATTCTCATCCTCTGTTATATGTAAAAAATACAATTTTAGATTCCAACTACTGTTTGATCACATGGTCACGTGGTTGTTGTACTGTTTGCTGTGACTGAACTGATGGCTGGTGGAGTCAATGCCCCGTTGCTATCATTTGCTCGCTCTCTCTCTCAATATAGTTCTCCTCAGCCACTGACTGACCAATACAAACAGATTCAGGTGCTACATTAATTGCAGCATCCAGCCTTAGTCTGTTGATTTTGCTCATTATTGAGCGTCAAACCTTGCTGTCTTTGTTGTGAAGTTCCTCCTGCCTCATTCTTCGGCAATTTCTTTGCTGCCAGACATAAGAAAAAAAAGACAAAAAAAAAAAAAAAAAAAAAAAAAAAATCAAGGTTTTCTTTTGAAGAATAAAAGGAAAATATGTAGGTATACATTAAACATTATCTTAAAATGGTAGTGATAAGTTAAGGGGGAGGGGATCAAATCTATACCTTTAGCATCAAGATCTTTTATGTTGCTTGGGTTAAGTGATAGAAAAAGTTTTCAAATATTTATGAGATTCAAATTAGAGAAAGAAAAAAAGAATTCTTTAAAACAAAGAAAAAATTTAGTTACATTTGTGATTTAGGTTTCATTTTAAAGAGTAATCTTTTTAAAAACCCATTCACAGATGTTACAAAAGATTGGATGAGTTGATAGATGGGTTGTGTATGTATGTGCCCCAAATTGGACATCCCTCTTTAATACTGCACATCAGTGATCTCAACATTACGAGAAGGAAAAAAATAAAAAAAAAATACACACACACACACACAAAATAGCAGTGCTTGACAGTGCTTATCCTGTCCAGAAGCCTGCACAAGCCATTGAAGAAGACTGGTGTAAAATAAATTTTCCCTAACAAGAACTGGAAATGGTAAATAAGCAAATTTAAATAATTATATCTTACTAAAAACTCATGTTGAATGAGCAGTTTAGAGTATTTCCATATTAATCATTCTTGCTAGATTAGTTTCTAGCAGACTATCTTTCCTTTTTTTAAGTCACACCTTTTAATAGATTAGAAAAACTGAAGAGTTTCATTCGTTTTTTTTACATTACAGAAACACCAATATTCCAAGTCAATTCTAAATGACCTAATCTTACAGCATTCTCAGTAAACAAAATTTGAATATTTTATATAGAACTACAATAATTCATTTATACATTTTATAAATGGTTATTTTATTTAAATCCACAGAAAGTTTTTTTTTTTTTTTTAAAAAAGATACTCTTCAAATTTGACTTAATAACCAGTCAATTACAAACTTCTTAAATTTTCCAATTATTGCTATTAAGTGCTTTTATATTAGCATTTCAGATATTTTCTATTTACTAAGTTATATTTACAAGGTCTACATATACTAAAATTCATCTTGATTACTCTCTCCAAACACTTGACAATTAAATATTATGTAAACAATACTTGCCTCCATTTTTTAAAACAATATTCCAGAGAGGTGAGAAAATGTAAAATCATAACTACCATCATTTCTGTATGAAAAATCTGGTATTACCCATGTCCTGAAGGGACATGCCAAAAAATATTATCCAAAATTCTTTTTAGCTTGTATATGGGAGTGTGTGTATGTGTAGTAGAGAATAATTTAAGATAAATTTACTTACCAATTGCAAGGAATATTTCATTAACATTCATTGCTGTTTTGGCTGAAGTTTCCATAAATAACAAACTATTTTCTTCTGCATATGCATGGGCTTCCTTTAAAAGAAAGAAAAGAAAAAGAAAACATTAACCAAGATATAACAACTTATATGTATAAATTTACATGTTACATAAGAATCAAATGGGGATAAGGCACATGTGAAACATGGCCAGCAGGATTTGAAGCATGAAATTGAATATTCATTGCATCAACAAGTGACAGCCACACACACACACACAAAAAAAAAACTTTTGTAAAATAGGTTGTTTCTAGAAGTTTTTGCTCATAGAGAGATCAAACTGAATTTTCAATATATCTATATATTAAAAAAATCTTTAATACAGACAGAGGACCTAATACATAACAAAAGAAAAAAGTACCAAATTTATCTTGGTGGGTCAATTAACAATGAAGTTATGACCATTTAAAGTGGGTCAGAACTTTGAAAATTTGTCAATTGTACTATTGGGCCAGAAGCCAATTTCAACAGTGTATAACTGAAGGTGCCAGCTTCAGACTAGTGAAATGTCAGTCTTGAAGTAAAAGATAGATAAGACTAATGGAATCAATAATTCTTTAATCAGACCAGCCTAAACTTTGAAAAATGCTTGCTTAAGAAAAAAATGTTATGTTATTTAATCTTCTATAACGGCTTAAGGAAAACATAAATACGAAAAGAAAATGCATGTTTGCAAAAGTTGAACTATAAAATGTTTACATTTTTTTAAAGGAAAATGTAGCAATTTCATTTTAACTTCCAAAATAGAACTTAATCCCTAGAACTAGTAAACATTAAAAATAAATTACATGTTTAAAATTACCTAATTACATTTAAATTTTTTTTTCATCATTGACCCATGTGTCAAAAGGTAAACATATCCACTTCATTTTTTATTTTTATAAAATGTATCCAGTTTCATTTAAAAAAAAAAAAAAAAAATTTAATTTAATCTCCAAATCCTGAAAATTAGAGAAAATATTACTACCCACAAATGTAAATGAAAAGAAAACCAAATACTTTTTGAAGAACTATTTTTTTTTAATTTTATATTAATTCTGTTTGATTAAAAAAAATATTGCATAAACAGACGAGGTGAAAGAAAGTGATTTGAGTGTGACAGTTTGGACAAATACTTTTATAGTTTTTAAAAGGAAATATATAAAAAAAGATTTAAATTGTAATATTCATTGATGAAACTAATATGATTTAAAATGGGACTCAGTTGGCAATGCTCATTCATTTGGTCAGCAATTCAAAGTTCAATATGTCAGACCAAATGGTTTTGCACAAAATGAATGCCATATACCCTCTTTTTGATTCACGTGCACCTTGAGTTGTGTGGGCACACAGATACGAAACCAACTGATTATTAAAGATCAGACATCTTAAGCCTACTAAATTGACAAGTGCCCTTTTTTCTTTAATATGAGGCTATTTTGATATGTGTAGGGCGACAACTAGAAACGCAACAAGTTTTAAAAACACCACTATGAAATTGCCAACATTGAAAAGTGCTGTCTGTCACTGAAATACTGAAATCATAATTTAAGACATGGAAGAAAAACTAATCATCACACAAGAAAGAACTGTATCTTTAGAAAGAGAAAAATGAGATATCAACATTGGAAATGGGAGGCAATCTCACTATTTTGACCTGTTTGCAGTTTAAACTAAAGCAGCTTGGGATAGCTATTAACAGATATGCGTCTACAATTTAGTCAAACTGCAATGAAAAATGAATAAGAGAGGACTTCTTTCAGAAATGGTAACAATACTAGAGTTCAACATACAGTATAACTGCAATTATAAACATGTCTAACAGCAAACAGAATAAAATTAAAAAAAAAAAAAAAAAAAAAACCTGATTACAATACATTATGTAAAATTATAGTTACCTATAAATTTTACATGAACTCTTAAACAAGCTTAAAATTTTTTTTTTTTTTTAAATGGAAATAATATTTAAGCTTAAATAGGATTTGGAATGAATTTCATTTCTAATTTTAATGCACTTTAATAAAGTTATAGTGATCAGAAATTGATCACATGTAAAATTGTCAAAATTTGAAAAGAGAAAATATTTCAACTTGTATTCAGCTTACCTCATGTTCTACCATGCGTTTGTTTGCAAGATCAGCCTTATTCCCTGCTAATGCTATGACAATATTTGGACTTGCTTGCCGCTGCAGTTCCTTTACCCAAGATTTCGCCCTACTAAAAGTGTCCTGAAATTAAGAAAAGTAAGACAACAGGTTTCATTAAAAAAAAAAAAAAAACACATACTTTAATACATTAAATTTCATGATATTCTAAGTTATCTTTCAACATACAAAAATTTCTAACAGATGAAGTCTGTAAATCATTAGTTAGCAAACATACAGGCTTGAGAAAAGTTTATTTTCAGATGTTAATAGGTAAAAGGTACAATACATGAAATCAAAATTCCTTCATTTAGTCTTTGATAGAACCACTAAGGCATTGTAGAAAGAGCAAAATCTCACTAGGTATAGCTGGCAATATGTATATAAGGTGAAAAAAAAAAAAAAAAGAAAAAAAGTGTACATTTCAGTATTTGGATGTGATGATAACCAACAGTAAATATACATTATAACTTGGAGAGGGGGATCTTCATAATTTATTGAAGGATAATTTCAATTATGATTTCATAAAACAAAAAACACACACACAAAAAAAAAAAAAAAAAAAAAAAAAAAAAAAAATCTTCCAGAAATCATCCTTTTTGCCAGTGAATACAGATAAAATTGAATAGTGACAAAGTTAATTGAATTTAAGTGACAAATACAGAAACCGAGTTAAATATTACTAAAACAAAAAAAAAAAAAAAAAATGTAACTAATAAAACAGCAATTATGACTGGGGTGGGACCCTTGAAACAATCACTATTTGTGACGAGCATATAATTTAATATGCAAGCCATCTTGCAAAATACACAAGATTATCATGACCCAGACACACAAACAAGCCAATTCATCCATAAATGTACCAGATAAAATTTTTAAAAAGAAACAGTAACAGATGGAAGACTGCATTTTCAAATTATTCCAATAACAAAACCAAATATTTTCATTTAACTTAAACCTGTAAATTTTGGCCTGGAGCCAAGATTTATCATCTGAATTTCTGAGAAGAGGATTTATTATGCATTCACTTTGTAGATATCCAAGTAGTGGAATGTAGTTTATTACCTGGTGGTCATGAAAGTCACATGCTCAGATGAATAAGCATTACAAGAATTAATATATGAGATCTCTTAGCAGGGAAAACAGAAGAATATTGAATAAAGGAGTCAGTTTGAAATTTAAATAAAAACTTTATCAAATGCCACCTGATGAATGTTGGAGCATACAATGACCAAAACACTAACTATATCTCAACCAAATTGAGACAACCTGCACAAATAAGTGTATAACGTTTTTACTTTTGTAGTTGAATCCAACCAGTTGCCTTGTACAAAAATTAGAATTGATGATTTCAATGAACTTATTGTAAAAGTTAATAAAAATGGCCAAACCTAAATTTAGAAAAAAAAAAAAAAAAAAAAAAAAAAAATCTTGTTATAACAAAACTAAGTTTCGTTTTCTATATATTCAAAATGAGTTTATTGCTTAGACTGGAAATGTATCATCAATAAGTCTAACTAATCTATATTATCAATATAAATATCAAGAATAGTTTCATATTCCCAAAAAAAAAAAAAAAAAAAAAAAAAAAAAAATACTTAGTGCTATCAAATCATCCAACCAAACATTAGGAATGGTTGAAAGAATAAGCAGTAATTGCTGTTGGAACTAAAGTGGCATCAATTAATCAGTAATTGGCCATTCTTGTTTATTACAAACCTGGATTAGGAATCATCAGTTATCTTAGGATATTTTAGAAATATTTTGACAGTTTTTCATTAATCTTTATTTGTAGTAAAAGCAACATTATTTTAATTTTATTGGTCCATTATTGTTAACTGAGGAATAATCCTATTCTGGCTATCTCAAGATGTATGCTCAAGAGTCAGTTAAGGAAGAATGATCTTTTTCACCAATACCCGGTGCCTTCTTCCTTGATAGCACCTAAGCATGTACTTATTTTGCATATATAGATCAATAAAGGCCCTGGAAACAACACAGAACATTGGCAAATAATTCTCTTTTAGAAAACAGCCAGAGTCCTCTACTGCAGTATAAACAAAATAACTGGTTGATGGACGAGTAATTGAACAATTTTACACTGATTAACTGGTAATGTGCTTAGTGCTGCAGCAACCACAATTGGAAAGAGGCAAAAGATAAATTGACATGAAGTTTCCCTTGTATAAAGATTACTAAAGTGTGTTAATACGGTTTGTAAAGTCATCAACATGAAACATTTACAATATCTTGCTCTACTGGGAATTTATTTACAAAATTTAAAAAATGTATTGAGAGAGAGAACTATTCAAATTGTGCCATTTACTTCAGTTTGAAATGAAAGGAGAAAAACAAAAGATTTTTGAGATCATATTTTACACAATGTAACAAATTATTTATCTGATTGTAGAAAACAAGGTAATGTATTTTTCTCCTAGGTTATGGGAGCAGTCATATATCTACAAAGAATATGAGCAGTAAATGAAAATGCCAAGTATGGTATTGACAATTTATCCAACTGGGAACCAAGTAAAAATGTGTTTTACAGATTGATTCCAGGAAATAACCAAAGACAAAAGTAGATTATCTGAGATGTAGAATTAGAGTTTAAACTGTAGATCTTTTAAGATTTTCACACTTGCATTATACTAAAAAAAGCTAACCACTGTCCCCAATTTCAGTTAAGGTTTTTTTTTTAATATTAAAGTCTGTTTTATTGACGACATAGGATAGTCTTCAAGAAGAATATTCTACACATTTTGCCCCATTAATCCAATCATGTAACGGCTTACTAAATGTTTTTTTTTTTTAAAAACATCTTTGTTCCTATTTATTTAGAACCAACTCCTATGCAGTTTATTTACTCAGACAATAGTTTTCAAGGACAGTATCTAAGGATAATGCATGAGTGCTGTAAGGAGAGTCAACCCAACTAATTTCCCAAATTGAAACTGAATATCAACATTTTTTCTTTGAAAGGGATTCTTGGTTCTTTTAACTTTCAGCATCCCTTGTATGTACTTATTGCCTGAATGCAATAGGAAAAGAGGTAGCCAAATTAAGCTAAATTCGAGCACACAAAAAAAACAAAAAACAGTTATAGAAAAGAATTTAAGTTTTCTGAGACAAATGTGGTACCTATGAACTAAGTTTCAGTATGTTAGGTAGGATGATATGACTACAGATTACAGTAGGTCTATCTCTTGAACTAGAGACTTCTCTAAAAAGGACTGTGTAATGACATCAGACTTCCAACAGAGGCAATATAAATTAACCAACTACATTCTTTATGGGTAGTGGAATGATAACTGATATGGAAAGTAAAACTGATAAGCTAAATTGAAGTTCTGGCCTAATTTGTCATGTCCACTTTTGCACTAATGCTCTTGGGAAAGGGGGTGCTTATTTAAGCCCCACTTCCTTTGCTTAACCTGACATGCGAGGCACCCAGTGAGTACACAAATACAATGGTAAGGCACTAACTTGATAAGGATGGCTTCATGCCAAAGCAGCTCCCACCCACTTCTCCCTATAGAATAAAATACACCTCATGATAATGGAGCTGTGAGACTATGGCATCCACTCATGCTTCTCTTTTTTACTCCCAATGTAAAATATGTGCCTGGTTGATATGCAATTCATAATACTGTCAAACTTCTGATTTACAAATGTGTGACAGAAGGAATTAACAATTTTCCTTTAAATTCATTCTCATCAATTCTTTTGCATGAGTCTATTAGAATGTCTTATCAACATGAAGAACGAGCTATAATAATTATTTATTCAACTCTTGTGCTCTAATAGTTATCAGCTTGGAATGAGGAACGAAGAGCAGAGTTCAAATTCCAGTCAGGTTCGTTACATTCACTTAGGCACAAATACTCTTGAGAAAGGTATGAATCCATCTCTTCTTCCCTTGACAGACTGTGTTCTATAGCTTTGGTTGGCAACCAGTCTTTTGCAGAAAGAAATGACAACCCACTGCAGGAAAATCTGCCTAGTCAGTCATGAATCAAAAGAGATATGATCGCCAAAGTACATTGTATGCATATCAACATCCTAATTGATCATTTAAATAGAAATCATAGAAAGTTTTTATTAAATTAATATTTATTGAAGGTAAGGGTTCGTTTTGATTTATGCTATACATGCACGATCATAAGGGTTTACCATGAAAAGATTTCACTTATAAAAAATTTGGTTAACCAAACAGTAAAATAAATTTCAACATTAGCCCATTTTTAAATTTAAAGTACAAGATTAAAATAAAGACAACCTATATAGTTCTAATCAGTTTTAATGCTTCAGAAAAAACATTCATTGTAAAGAAGAGTTACATTGTCTGCTCTGCTAGGATTTAATGTCAGCAAAAGAGTCTAATATCAAACATTTGTATTACACCCTCCCCACACACCCACCATTTCCCATTTATATCATTAGATTAAATGTAACATTAATGTGACATTATATTGAAATGAAACAAATGGATAACTTTTGATGTAACTCAAAATTTACTCTTCCAAATCAACCACCCAATCTTTGCTAATTAAAGAAATAGCAAGGTTTTTTTTTTTTTTTTAAATATAAAACTGTCAAAGAGATGATAAACATACCAATATTTTGTAGAAAAAAAAGAGAAGCTAGCTAAGGAAACTAAATGAAAATCTTTGAATCTGTATAAAATCCCTTTATTTTAGATTTATTTTGTCTTTTTTGGCATTAGCAGTTAGAATTGTATATTCAGTTTGTATAATTATCAACTTTTACTACTAGTCAGAACTGCCTAACTAGAACAGAGCAGCTTTGTTGGATAAAGGAAATAGGTTAAAAACATTCTAATTTTGATAAAATAAGGAAAGATTTTTCAGATGACCACATTTCTAAAATGTGATGACATCAATAAATTAAGAGACATTTGCAACATTGTAAACTTATTTACTAAATGAATAAATTAAAAACCGTTTTATCCATTTTGTCAAGTATAGATGAAAGCTTTAAGTACTCTTATTGAATAATTCATTAATGAGCATTTCTGGGGCTAAATTTAACGGCACTTAACTTGGAAATTTGTACAAAATTGATTAAAGAGTTATATTAGCATAAATATCCAATGTAATTTCAATATTGGACACACACAATGTTTATTCATTTATAAAATCAGAATTTCTTTATGAACAAATTAAACAAATAGAAACATTTAAAATAATTTAAAAGCTAAATAATTTTTTTTTATATAATTGTTCAACAAGTAAAAGGATTCTACCTGATTTGTTATATCATACACCACTATTGCTGCCTGAGCCCCTCTATAATACATAGGAGCAAGGCTGTGATATCGCTCCTGGCCAGCTGTGTCCCAAATTTCAAATTTTACTGTAGTATCATCAAGACAAACTGTCTGAGTCAGGAAAGCAGCTGGAAAAGAAAATATAGAGAACCATAACCAAGTTAGTTTCACTTCATATTAAAAAAGGAAATAATTTACTAAAACCTTGCTAAATACATCAACATTATTAATCTGTAATAAATACATTATTAAATAATAAAGAAAATAAGAGAGGTTTGAAAGATCCTCATTTAAAAACTTGGTTGACTGCTAAAAGCAAAAATAACAAAATTCCTTGAATCTGAGAAATCCAGTTTGGCCCATAATAAGCAAAGAAATGTGCGTGCACACACACATATATATATATATATATATATATATATATAAACATCTATTTTCTTTTAAAATTTAATTGGAATCATTGAAGTTAAAACAGTTTTCATACGTTTTCCCAAGATCTGGCATTGGGAATATTTACAAGGACAAATAAAAAAAAAAATAAAAAAAACAAAAACTGTTAGCAAAGATTTTTGTTTTTATAAAAATGTTTTACTTAAAAATGAGTAATGCGTAATGCTCCAAAGTGTTTTCAGATAATATCAACATGCATGCACACACACAATTTAAGTGCAGTAAGGTGAAAATATTCAAATATTAGAAATGTTTACATTTTAGCAATCACGAAAGTTGATTTTTTTTTTTTTTTTAACTCCAGGAGATAACAGCAAAAGATGAATTATAACAATGCATTCAAAAATTTTGGGCAAGAAATATTAAGAAATATTTGTGTAGAACAGTTATGAATAAACTCAAAAACCTATTTATCAACTAAAATACAACAGCAACAGAAACTTTTACAAAGTTGGCTCTAGGTGTAGATTCAATTGTGTGCCGTATTCAGATATCAATTATTTTTAGTCTGTAGAGGAGCCATTGCAATACTTATAGGTATTGCCTCAATAAGAGCACAATTTGTAATCAACAAAGTGGGATGCTTTCTGATCATTTCATGCTGAATAGAAACAGAAATTCAGTATAGTTCATCACAGACCAATAACCAGTTATGCAATATGAAACCATATAGTTAATACACAAGAAATATGTGATACCAGGTTTCAATCTTGAGCCATTCATGCTATGTTGCAAATCAAAATAAAGCTTATAATATAGAAAATTTAAGTGCATCTATGCTCTATATGCCTGAAGATTAGAAATAAGGTTTAGAAAAAAAAAAAAAAAAAAAAAAAAGTTATTTCAATAGAAGAGGGGGTAAAGAAAATCATAAAAAAAAAAAAAATTAGTAAAATTCTTTAATATCATATCAGCATTTGCTAAACTAATTTTCATATCGCTTCCAAAAATATGAATTTTGCTGACAAAACCATTTACAATCCTGAACCAATATACTGAAAGTCTCTACAAACTATTGATGATTCAATGTGCTGAACATATACAATGACATAAAACATACATTTTGAATTTGATATTTCCTGTCAGAATAGAAGAAGCTCGAATAAAGTCATATGACTTCAACTTTAAGAATGCTAGACATCAAACACAATTAGTAGTTAGATGAATACTAAAGCCTTACCTCCTATCGTGCTTTCTTGGTATTCGTGAAACTGGCCTTTGACAAAACGCAACACCAAACTTGACTTTCCTACAGCAGACTCTCCCAGCAAAACTAACTTAAATTGACATATTTTCCCTTGTGTTGCACCATTTGGTCGTTGGGCGGCTCCTCTACCGGCCATCTTCCTTTAGCTGATTTGTTCAAGTTATCTCTGCTTTTGCTTTGCAGGAAGGAATCTGTAAAAAACGTGAGGAAATTTAATTAAAAAATCATTATTCAAATTAGTAAAGATTTGAAAAGGATCTTTTTGTTGGAATCTATATAAAAAACCTTAAAAAGTAACATCTTAAAAAAAAAAAAACAAACAAACAAAAAAAAAAAAAACACTTTCTCTTCACCTTAGATGTTGTATTAACTAGGAAAAAAATAAAGTGGTTCTAAAATCTTTACAATGTTTAATTTTAGATTTAATTCTATTACAATAATCGAATTTCAAACTGAATCATAAGCGTTTTCCAGAAGGAAAACAAACGTTTTATTAATTTAGGACCAAAAAATGATTTACAGCCAATTGTGGTTCTTGGTTTACCACTGACACGGAGAAAATTTATTATTTAAAAAGTTTCTAGACTTAAATACTAAAAAGCTTTATTTAAAACTGATAAAAATCTTAAAATAACTTTAGTTAGGAATTTGATATCATGACCCAAAGGAGAAACTAATATAAGAATACAAAAAAGAAAGTTCTTGGATCAGTATTTAAAAATTTTATTTTAACATTAGCTGTTGATTTTCTGACGGCATTTTTTTTTTTTATTAATTTTTTCAGTATTGATTTTACTTTCAATTTTTTACCCAATCTGTCAATGGCATTTTCTGGAGTTGCCTCCGTTTTGAGAATGAAAATAAGCAATTACTTTAATTAGGAGGAGGAAGAAAAAAATAAAGACATCAATTCATATAAAATAAACAAATGACCAGAAATATTGCACTGCACAAAATCAACGCCTTTACATGTAGCAGATAAATAATGAATTATGAGGATTATTAACAATGAATATTAATTCTGAAACCATTTCAAAATATATAATGCATTTCACGGGAGAAAATGTGGGGTGGGGGTGCTTAAAGAAACTTAACAGCAACAAAAATTAAAACAAAAACAAAAAAACATCCAGTAAATCTTCATGAAAAGATGTTACATAAATTTATTGGCTTCTACATAACTATATCTTAAAAGAAAAACTAAAAATATCAACATGCATGTCAGTTTAAGCAAGTAAATAACTATTAAAACCAAAAAATATACCAAAGACAGAACCATACAAAACTAACAAAGTATCCAGATATCATACATGGGGGTCTAAAGCATTCTCAAGCTGAACAAGGAACTAAATATTATATATAAAACCAGCTGGCTTGTGCATTTGGGTAGTAGGGCAAAGGACTTTTTATTTTGCATAATGAATGAACAATGCGACTTTTTGTAGGTTTTTATGATCATAAATTGTCATATGAAAGCAAATATAAAATTAAGATTTGTTTGCCTCAATTTAAATGTTCAGCCTAGAGGCAAGCAGGCAACCAATTTATATATATTCTAAATCATGCATTCTGCAACTTAAACAGTCTTGTAAAATTAATTCAAAATACCAACTTAAGCAGGGCACACAGATACTAAACTAACCAGAGTTAAAACTTGCATTCAGTTTGCTTAAAGTGGACATATCGTTTATTGAAACTCATCAATTGTTATAATCGTTCACAAAATACTAAAAGTTACAATTCCTTTACTATCAAAATATAAATGCAAGCAATCTACATTAATCGGATTGATTCAATCAATTCTATTTATGGCAACAAATTCCATTATGCTTTCTGAAAGTGACTTGTAATAACATTAATAGCGCTAAGACCTTCATTTAGTCTTGCATATATTCTCTATTATAGAATTCAACTTTTTCATTTAGAATTTGTTTTACTTCTACTTGAAATATCCAATATTTGTAACTAGCTCAAGGAAATGTATTATAATGTATGAAAGTGTATTAAATTATCAAGTATTCAACTGTATATATTTGAAACAAATTCTAAATCTGAAAATACACAATCTCACTGTGTTGCCAAAATTTAAAATATTCAGTTTGTACAAACCATTGTTTAGCAAAAAACATGGTATAATGAAATAAATTCTAGCAGACTTTTTTTTTTTTTTATAAATCAGAGCTCTAATTTCAAACATAACCATATTAACAATATTGATTTTAAGTTATATTGCCTTATTAACCTTATAGACAAACTATTTCAGCATGATTTAATTGGAAACTTCTAGCATTTACAAAACAAAATTTGTTCCAATGAGTTCACATAGCCTATTTCATATAAGCTTAAGATTTGTAAACATAATCTTGACATTTAAAATTTTTTATTCAAATTAAAACTGATAATTATAGAAGAGCAAATATTAGAAAAGTTTTATTTTAAACTTATACAACTGACAAATTTTGTAATATTTAAAAAAAAAAAAAAAAGATTATGTTTAACATTTTAAAAATTGCATGAAATAGCATTTTACTCAAGACTCATTCTCATCTCAATGTTCAATTGATAAGAAATCAGTATATTGCAGGATTTAAGCGATACTGTCAATTAAGATTTGAGGGGTAAATAGGGGAAATTATAAATATATATTACAACTTAGATAATTTACATGTGAAAAATAAAAATATAGAAATCATTCATGAAAATAGATGTATTTTAAGAAGCTTATAGGAATTATTAAAATATGTTCACACAATTGATGAATACATTACTTTTTTTTTCGACATTTTATTAGTCATTTTCAATAAAAATATTTGAATTTATAAAAATTATAGATTTAGAGTTTAGAAAAAGAACTATGCTTATCCTTCAACAGGTATGAGAATACAGAATTCAATAAATGTATCAAAATTTACTCATGACAAAACAGTTTGTACTCAGTGATTAAACTAAGCAGTTATTGAATTAGTTTTATTTTTGCATAGATTGTTATGGAAGAAAATAATAAATTTTTATATGTTGGTACAATGTTAGGAAAATTAATGACAAAATCGGAAAAAATCTTGTGACACATTTTGTCCTTTAAGACTACATTGCATTAAAGTCATGTTTCTGTTGATTAAGTGCACATGCGTATGTAGGCGTGGGGGGGGGTTACTGAAATTCAAAAAAATTTTTTATAGATGTGTTTGGGTATATAGTTTAGCCAATTTATAAAAAAAATTGTTTGAAAATGTGCCAATGCTGCTATTATAACAGCATTATTCAAGGGTGTTGACAAAGTAAAACTAGTCTGCACTAAATAAAATGGTTTTTAACTTCTAACTTGAGAGCTATAAATATCTACAATGTAACAAATATAAAAAAAAAAAAAAAAAAAAAAAAAAAAAAAATCAATAATAGCAAGAGCTAAAAAGAACTTGGTATTTTATATCAGGAACAAATAAAAAAAAAAAAAAAAAAAAAAAAAAAAAAAAAAAATCAAAAGAAATTAAGAGTGTAGGTTCTTTTTAATTGTAATCTGTAGGATCATAAGAGCCCCCCCCACCCTCAATTTCACCACTGCTACTTGAATCCAGTCTGATTGCAACAATGATTTGCTAAATATTAATAGGATGAAAAAATTTTTTATTTAAAACGAATGTTTAGTTAATAAAAATTAGTATTTTATTTTATAGAACAAGTTAATAATGCATCTTTCAAGCCAGGAAATAAAGCAATGAAAAAATAAATTGAGAACAACAAAATAAACAGGAATTTAAAATAAAAAAAAAAAAAAAAATATTGTGGATATTCCTTAAATATAATCTGGTTAACAGAAACTGTACCTGAAATGTATGCCCCAAAGTCTGATGCTTATTTGTGAGATGTATTAATATTAAGCAACAGAATAGAACAAGTCTAACAAATAGACATATCTTAACACTAGAGGAAGAAAGAAAAAAAAAGAAAAAAAAAAAACTGACCAGACAGACAATAGTCAAACACATCAAAGCAAATTTTGAGAGGGGAGAGAGAGAGAGGAGAGAAGGAAAAAAAAAAAAAAAAAAAAAAAAAACTAAAAAGCACTAATTTACTTGCCATTCCATTCTAAGAGATAACTAGAAAAAATATGAAATTAAGTACAAAATATTTTTAATACTAAATTATATTAAATTGTGTGTGTATGTGCATTAAAGAAATATGGCAGACACATTCAAAATTGCAGATATTAAGAACTTCAAGATGGTGTAATGGTTAGCAAGCTTGTTTTGCTAGATCAATTAAGACTGAGTAGTGAGTTTGATCCTCACTGAGTGCTTCATACTTGTGGCCTTATGCCACATTTAAGCCATGCTTTGTAAATTATCAAACCTGATGGTCATAATGACTTTCAATGCAGTTTCTTTTAGTCTAACTGCAGTTTTATGTAAATCCTGTAAAACTGTTTTTTATCAACTTATAAAAGTTGAGTGGATTGTTTATTTTTAATGCAATGCTTATCACTAAAACAGATTTTAGTGTAATGGCAACAGTAATTGATTAGGGGGTCAAAGTTTAAAAAGCTCTAGTAGAGAGGAGAGGAAAGAAAAAAAAAGAAAAAACTTTTCCTAATAAGCTAGTATATGGAGAAAAAATGCCAGTGAGATTTAACTGGATCTAAAACCCTGTTGGGAATCTACTATAAAGTAATGGTTAGCAACTTAGTCTTGTAGACCAATTCATCAATGTCTTAAGTTTAATAGTAATGAATGCCACACTAATGTGGTCCTTGTGCCAAACTGGTTTCATATATGTAAGTGCAGAAATAAGTCTTCATCCCGATTATTTTTCAACCATCCCCTCCTTTTGTCAATTCACTTAATCCAGTGGTGAATTATACAGCAAATATTTCAGTTAATAACTGTATCAGACCTCAGACTTATTGATGGAAGAACGTGTGTGTGTGTGTGTGTGTATATACACACACAACTATCAACAATTACAATGATTATTCCAGAAAGTTAGGAATATTGCTTTATTTTTAGTTTCACTTAACAGCATGCAGAGAAATTTCTCAGTTGAGACTTTTACAGATCATAAAATGCTTACAGAAGACCTCAATGACTAGGTTAACAGAAAATTTAAGATCCACACAGAATACACAAATAAGTAGACAATTCAGAAATATCAATTAGTTGCAGATAGAAACGGATTTGTATTGTTCTCTTTACTGTTTTTATTCAAAATGAAGCTACCAACTTGTGCTCTTTTTCTCTTTAATTTACAATGGTCAAAAAGTTTTCCACACATGATTGAATTGAAAATATTTTTTCAGAAGTTGAATCATGGAATAAATATGAAAAATATTTAATGACGGAAAGAGCTGAATCAACTAATTTATACATTGGAAGACAGGGAAATTATGAAAAGGCATAAATCTCAAAGTTCAATAATAAGCAAAAACAAAAATAGAATCAACTGTTATATATCTATGGAGAGAAATGAGAATCACAATAAATGAGGATTATGCATTATCACCTGATAGTGAAACCAATTATCTTACAAGTGTACTGGAGAATTATATTAAAAGAAATCTAATGAACAATCAGTGAATAGCTTAAAAACTATGACTCAACATTAAAAACACAAAAGAATATTCCCATTTCAAGGTATGACTTTATTATAGCTGCCAGGACCACCAACTAATCTAAATATTAAACTACATCCCAAAGAGATTTAGCCTTAACCTAATTAAAATTAAAGGACAATCCTGTTAGAATGGATTGTCAATGCTTGGAGAAATTAACAAAAAACTTGTCTGAATACAGTTATTGTTGGCAATTCCAAGATTAAAGTTCAATAAATTACTGCTGGCTTATTCTAAAATTCACCAGTTCCAAATAGTCTTAGTACAAGAATCAAAATATCTATACAAATAACATGTGAAAATCATTAACAATTCAAAAAAGGGAATGAGAAAATTTTACTTCTAGTCATGCACATACTCAGTTTGAAAGTTTTAAATATATAGCTGTACTCTAAAACAATGACAATCATAAATCCAGGATCTGAACACAGTGAGCAATTTTTAATATTAACTTACAATCCAGCATGAGCCATTTTATTTTATGAACAAAATTTCACTAAAGAAAGAAAAGAAACAAACATTTGTATCTATCTGAAACCAGTAAACCATAGATGAAAAAGAAAGGTTGAAAGTGATCATTCATTTTTCTAAAATGAATTCTAACCTCTTAATGTACACTTATACTGAAACAAGTTGCTCCAAAATAGTAGCATTTACATGGACTGAGGGAGGGAAAGAACAACAAATTAAACCTACTAAAACCATGACTAAACATTGGGGAGGAAGACAGGACTTGTTGGCTAGCCATTCAAATTTTACAAGAGAAATACTGTTTTTTTATATATATATATATATATATATATATATATATATATATTTCATATTCATGTCATTTTTATGAAGGTGCTACCCAGAAAGTAAGCAATTCCAACACAAGTAATGGAAGAAAAAAAATGAAGACTACCTTAATCATTTTGAATTTCAGGCAGAAGGTCATAATAGACAATAAGTAGTTGATAGCAAGGATTGCTTTTACTGATAAACTAATCAATGTATATAGCCCACAGATAAGTAGCTGCTATTGCAGGAAACATTTTCAGTCAGAGAGAGGGGGGGTCAATGCAAATAGGTTTTATATAATAGAGAAATATTGTTTTGGTGGATGCTTTGCACCCCCCAGCCATGCGTATATTACATTTCATCTTTAGAAGTTGCTTATGATTTTTCTTACCTTTTTATATTTTAAGTTGACCAGCAAAGAACAGAAATTAAACACCATGCCCTCTTGTTGACCAGTTCATAAATAATGCCAGGGGTACAAAGGAGGAGGTGGGCACATTACAAGGAGAAACCTTTTTGAAACTTAACCCATCACTTAATTTCTACTCAGGCAGTAAAAAAGAATTAAGAGCTAAAAAAAAAAAAAAAAAAAAAAAAAATCTATATTGCACAAAACCTTAAGTCTACCTTTTTAATATTGAATCAGAAAACACTACTCATAGAATTGTTCACTTTTGCTTGGCAGATATTCAACATAACGTTATTGCAGTGGCGAAAGAAAAACTTGTAAAATAAGCAAAGTAATCTATTTAACTACAGAGAGAACATACAAAGAGAAGAAAAAATATGCCAAAACCAGAAGTATGATCTTCACATCCCCACCCACACTTTGGCAGATTGTTTTAATACTTGCTAAGCCTTAAGAAATGGACATTTAGAATTTTCATTTGTAAAAATTATTTTATCCATAAGTCAATTTCTTAGGTTAAGTGGTGAAAATATGGAAAGATGACCTGAAAAGTAAATAAACAGATAAGACAGGGACCAATGAACTCCCTATGAAATTCTCGTTTAGTATTTCAGCATTTCAACAAAATGATTACAAGATTGTGGAATAAACCCAACTTTAGATATCTGGTTTAACAACTGCAGATATATTTGAATTAGAAATTTATAACCAGTTTCCTCATACATGCAAAAATAAGAAACATTTTAATAACGATACAGTAGTTGTTTTGTTACTGAAAATTGACATCTGTTAAAAATATAAAAGTCAAAAATGGGATCAATACGAGGCTATTATAGACTTACACATTATAGTTGTAACTTTAATATTTCAAGAAAATACAATTTTCCTTTGATAAAATTGTCTTCTGGAATTCTCAGAGAATTTTTTAAAATATCAGATACCAAATTAGTCTATTTTAAAACCACAAATTCAGAGAGAGGGAGGAGACAAACACTCCTGTACAGAAGAATCTGTATTTAAAAAGTTTTTATGTCAAAATTCTACTGCAGCCTAGTCACTAAGACTGTTAAACATTAAATATGTGCAAAAAGGAGAACATAACTGCACATTTATAATCCAACATTAAAAGAAACAGGTACCTGATGTATTCCGACATTGTAGAAGAGAGGAGAAAGAGAAATAAACACACAATGGGTGCTGAAGAGTTCTCTATATGACCCATTTACCAAAATCTGATTAAATGACCAAGCAATTTCTGAAGAAAAGCTCTTGAACTGTAAAAGTTTTTCAGAACCAATATATCAGTCTATTTTTAAAATTCCAAAATCTACTTTATACAAAATATGCATTTTCTTCCCAAGCAAAATTAAAATGCATTTCATTTCTCATATATATTTATAAATCTGACTGTTCTAATGCTATTTTGAATTCTATTCAATGTTTAAAATTGAACTAATTCATTTGAAAACATTAAAATCTAAACCATTTTAAATTATTTATTATTCCAGTTTTTGTAATTTCAAACAATATTCTGATAATGCAGCTGAAACCGTAAAAAAAAAAAAAAAAAAAATGAATGGGCATTGGTGTTCAAAAGTTTTTAACACAAAATATTTAAATTTTGGTTCTATGAATATGAACAAAATTCTTTGACATTTGTAGTTGAATAACTGTTGATAAATCACTAGGAAAAAAACAAAACAAAAAAAAAAAAAAAAACACAAAAAAAACACTTGACAGGTTGTTTAAAAAAAGTCATAGGTCAATTTGACAGTGAAATATAAAGATGCAATTTTGTGCCCCCATAGAAAAATGGATGTATTTGATATCTAATAGTATGATTCACAAACACTAAAAACAGAAAATTTACAAATATTTTCCAAAAGATTATGATAACTAATCTAGAAATTTGTTCAAAAAAAAAAAAAAAAAGTCCTTGTGGTAAAGACAAACCAATTTCAATGCACATTGTAATAAATTATTTTTATTGATCTGTACAAACTTAAATTTAAGAAAACGTTTTGAAAGGGATTCATAATTTATACACAAAAAAACAACTTAAACCATAATCAAATTAAATAATTAAAACCCATTTAACAAGAATAGCAAGAATTCCTAACAAATATTTAAAACTACAAGAATTTCAACAAGGAATTATTCTAATTTCTTGCAAATATTTACATAAATACTTAACCAGTTAATATTTAGTGATTAATCTTAAACTGGAATACTATTTCTTATACTTTAATTATTTGCAATCATAATTTACAACATTTTACAGGCACTGGTTTGATATATTTTTTTTTAATCTAATAGCCACCAGTTGAATTTGAAGCCAGTAATATATATTTAAGAAAACTATATTACTAAAGGCACATAATTACAGTAATTTATATTATCAGATCAAATTTTTGTAAAATGAATCAAAAGACATTCAGCTCATTGAGGTTCATTCATTTATAATTGAAACTAACATACAATTGTAATAATATTGTATGTACCTATAGAGATGAGAGTGCATCTTAGTAATCTAAGATCAATTAATAAAAGCATGCAAAATATGTGACCAAGGAAAAACTTACAATATTAAGAATTATCAATATTAGGTCAAATATCAAATATGAATTTAAAAAATATATAGGAATATAAAGACATTTTCAAGATTAGGACTTTTTAAAAGATTAAAAATTATTTACAGTAAATATTTTGATACAAAAAAGATTTATTTGGAATGAAATGAGAAAGAAACTTATGCTAGCATTTAGTCTATGTTCCTGAACCAAATTAAAAATAAATTAGAATCCTGCTTTATACAACAGCATATATCCATTTTTAAAATTAAACATTAGGAGTAGCATTAATAAATCTAAGTCATTGTCTTTAATTAGCTTCTTATTTTTACATCTTGCTTGTATAAGATTAATTCTTTATATGCACAAAATAAGTCTTTCATACAGAAAAATTTACAATGTTAAGTTTAAATTGTTTTTTTTTTTTAAATATAGCACTTTGAAAGTCATAAATATGCTAACACTATTTTTAAAGCTTTGGAAGATTTTTTTGTGAAGTAGATCTCTAAGTTAGCTTACACCAACTAATAAACAAAACAGAACATCCAAGTACATCTATATTGGATTTGTAAAAAAAAAAGGGGGGGGTCATGTCATTATCAATAGTGTATAATTAAATCAGACTCATTAAAATCTAACTATGATACAAAGTCATTTGTAAATAACACTAGTTGACATTAGTAAAGGACTTAAAATATTTTAATTATCCATCTGGAATTAGTTTTCTTACCCTCAGAATAGTATCCAGCACCTACCAAAGTCAAGAGAAACTGTACATTTCAGTGTAACCTTGAGACCTGAAAAATTGTTGAAAATTTTTATTTTTCAATTTTCCTTGTATGACAAATAAAAAAAAAAAAAAAAAAAAAAAAAAAAACCAAACATTTTAAGTTTCCTAAAGATTAAAAAACAAAAACAAAACGAAGTTTGTATACGTATATAAAAAAGATACCTATATCATTTATTTTAGGGATAGTATTGGAAAACGAAAACCAAATTTTTCCCCCCGAGTAAATCGAACTTGAATGATTGGAAGATTTCAACTTTTAAATTTTGCCAATGTTCAGCCATATTAACCTTCAACTGATTTAAGAAGAGTAAATTGGCCTCTTTAAAAAATAAAGACTTTTTGACTAGAAGTGCACGAAAACGTTGCGCTCAATGTTGTAAATTGAGCGTGCGTGCTTTAAAATAAATTTAACATGAAAATTCTTTACGATAAAAAGGTGCGTGTATTTTAAGTTCTGCTTATCAAAGCATTTATGATTTACACATGTCAATGTCATTATAAGCTGCTTTCATATTGGCAAAAAAGAAAAAACAAACATTAAATTACGAATGTAATTCTGGACAATCAAATATGCAACATAAAATTGTATTTTGATCAGTTATTCTGGCCTAATTTTCAATCAGTTTTAAAATGCAACAAACACACAAATAATCAAAAAAACAAAACGTGAAATTGAACACTCAAGTTAACTTCCGGAGTTCAATTTAAAAGCCTTTTCATTAGGATTTATACAAATAAAAACAGCATTTATGTAGAAAATCAAAATAAATTTCACTTTTATTAGAGAGAGAGAGAGAGAAAAAAATGACAGTGAAAGATTGCAAGATCTTTTAAAATTGCTTTACCTACCGAAAGAAAAAAAATGCGTCAATTTTTATTAAATATTGGTTGAAAAATTAATAACACCATCTTCAAACTTAAAAGCATGTAAATTCCATAATGTTTCTGAAAGAAAATTAATTCTACATATTGAGAATTTATTCTGACAGACCTTTCAGTTTGCTTTTTTTTTTAAGGTTAGAAATAACTAGTTGGAATAATTGACAAAAATCTCAAATCAATGTTAAAGTTCACAGCAGTAAAATTTCAGGAACAACCCGAACAAGTACAGATATATATTTTTGTTAAGTGGTTCAGATATTTTGGAAAGCCATACGGATGTGTCAATTAACTGAGTCACGTATATTGGTATGTATTATTGTACTATCAATATACGGTACTTGAAAAAATATATAATAATGTTTATTCAACCCATGCTATTGCTTATATTGTAACTACTCCCTTAAAAATAAAAAATCCTTTGTGTTGGTTTAAAATTTACTATGAAACCTAAATGTAAATATTTTATTTTTATAGAAAAATAAACTTTCGTTAATAAATCAAAATCGCCTCGATGACGATTTGAAATGAAAATAAATTGCTGAAAAATCTAAAATTAATTCAAGCTGTATTTTTAAGAGAATTATCATGTTTATTACTTCCTATATTTTCAGTGACAAAAGCACTTTTTGCAGAAATATCTACAATCAAATCGGGCATTCTTACGATGAACACTTTTTTTGCTCCTGAAAGGAAGGTCAACTACAGACAAAAAAAGAACCCGATGTAAAATGATTCAAATATTTTCATTCATTCAGTAAGTAAAAGCCTATTGTTTGTAATTTTTCAAAATTAAATAATTGCAAACAAAGTAAATGTGTAAAACGATGAGTACGAAAGGAAAGCAAAATGACGAGGAGGGGGCGTCGAAGTATCAAATTCACGTGATCACACGAGAAATGAATACAAAATCAGGTCTAGAGAGAGAGAGAGAGAGAGAGAGAGAGAGAGAACCAAAACTGGTCTCATTTTGCTCTCACCAGAAAAAGAGTTAGTTTCAATTCAATACGAGAAGATAATTGAAAGAAAACAAGGAAATTGATGACGATTCTTCGAATGTGTCCGAATATTGTCCATATGTAGTAGGATTCAAGTCTTTCAACAAATTGACGGTTGTTTTTTGTCGAGCAAGAGACAGGCATTCACGCCATGACAGCTCGAGGCTGACACATGCTCTTTAGACAAATTAAAAAAAGAAAAGGACTTGCCCCTGTCGTCAGCTGATCAGCAATAATTAAAAATCTCACAATACAAATACATAAACTAGCTAAGAAATATTTAAGCAAGAAATGATAAAGAAGGACATCTGCGTATATTGTGTAACAACAATATTTGCCAAGAAAATTTTTTTTTTTTTTTTTTTTTTTTTTTTTACAAACATCAGGATAGAGTCCATTAAAAAAATATCAGACCTACAAAACAAAAAATGTAGCATTTGTGAACAATTTAAAGGGTAAAATTGAAAAAAAAACAAACTTTCACGTCATAATCATCCTTGTTTTGTGCTGCTACGCCCACCAATTTACTGAACAGGAAATTAAAAAGACAACGATAAATTTCGATCCCACCTTTAGATCAGTAATTCTAGGAATATGTTAAAAAAAATTAAGTTGTACTAATTTACCAATTTTGTTGACAAAATAATTTTTTTTAATTAATGGGTGTGGGTCAAGCTGCTGAACGAAGTGTGTAATCATTATATATAAGTTCGTTTTTTATATTCTTTGCTATTCTAGAATAGTGGTAGTGGGTCGTTTATACAATTTTTAAAACATTGCAGTTTTAAAAGCATTAACATTCAAACCTTTAAAGGAATTTTTTTATAACCTCCAGTTGATAATGATACGATAACACCAGATACATTTTGAAAGATTGCAATAAATCCAAAAATTACGATTATATTTGCGTATATATTTACGTAAAGGCAAAGTGTTTGCAACAAAACCTTGAATTTTTAAAATTACATAACATTTGTAAATACTTTATAATTTAGAATAATAAAAACGAACACATTCGTTAGTTAATTAAATTTTCAAGCTCCCTTTAGGAGTCTAGATTAAAATAAAAAGAAATCGAACGGTGGTAAGTTTTCAAATGTTGGTCAATACGCGAATGCTTGATGAAGATTTAAAAAGAAAAAAAAATCATTTAAGATGCAAAAAGAAATATTCATGTTGACATTCAGGTTAGAATAACAGAATGGCAGAATAGCAGTTTGCTGCTGACAGCTAAACCTATCTACCTACCTAGATTCCAGTTCAGCAAAAATTTATAGTCTCTTTATTAATTTAGTAGAGATCAAGAAAAAAAAAAGCAGCAAAGATCCTACCACTAAACAAACAAAAAAAAAATCCCTATTTAATCTCCATTTTTATATTATTATCATCTATGTATATCATTACTACAGCTTCGTGGCAGAGACGAAAAGTAGAGTAAAAACGAACGGAGAATAAACGAACGATTATGCACTGTAAATGGAAGCCTCTGGATAGACGAGAGAGGAAAGAGAAAAAGGCTTTAAGTCTAAAACCAAAGCAATTAGCCTAACTTAATAATCCAATATAAGCAACCACTTAGCACTGTAGAACAAGAATTACAGATTCACACCATAGACAGACGAAATATTTCACCAAGAAAATAACAGTAAACTAATAACATTTTTTTCCGACAATTACAGACGAAGGATATAACAATATGGCAACTGGGGAAAATAGCTTCAGTTTACATGCCATTAAAAATGGATTTTTTATTAATATAAAAATACACAAAACCAGCATCAAATAGACTAGTTATTTTTTTTAAAGACATTAAAAAAATGCACAAGCAGTTTTTCTATATTTTATTTTCATTAAAACAAAAAAAAAATGACAAAAAAAAAATATAAAGAGAAAAATGTAATAAACACAACAACGCCATTATTAATCAGTACAACTAGCTAACCTAGGTCGATTATACTTTTTTAGTCAGACACAAAACTGTATTTTAGGGGTGTACTTTTTGTTTCGGCAGCGACGTTTCACATGCATTCCAGAGTTCGGTAAATTTTTTTTGTTGGTTGAATTATGCGAATGTGAAGATTGACAGCCGAGCAGTGAAGATGATGTAAACAAGGAAGACTGGTTCGGCCATTATTGGGAAGGAAAGAGAGGCGAGAGAGAAAAAGCGTCCTATCATGACTATGTTAAACAGTCTACAGATTGTTGGTTATACATAACAAAAAACAATCCAACCAACAAAATCTCATTCATACCTTGTAGATAACTGACCGTACAACAGTAGCGTCGATGCATTAGCCATATTATCCTCATAATTTATATACACACATCATGTAGGCGAGGTATTACTACCACTATTACACCACAACCACCATCACAAAAGGGTGGCGTTTTCACTCAAATTTGTGACATAATTTTGGTGTTTCTCTTCTGGTACATTATCCTAACGTCTTCTTACCTGTTTTAGTTCCCTTATGAGGCTTTTTTCCGATGGTAAATGTCCCCTATACCGACCAACAAACTGCAAAGGCCTATAATGTACGCAGTCGTAGTCGTAATAGTAGTACCACCCTCTCGACCTGGCGTTGGGAACTACTTTTCCTTCACAGTCGTCAATCAACTCGAGATTCATGCGCCGAGCAAAGTGCCCGGATGACTAGGCGAGAATAGGAGTAATGCGGTCTGCCTTTATGGTGGAGGGGGGGATTTAAAAAAATCATTATTATAAAAACAAAAAATAATGACAATAAAAATATTGAATTTTTTTTCTTTTTTAGAAAAAAATAAGTAATTAATATCTAACAGTAAATAAATAAAAGTTTTGTTTTGATGCTCAAAGAAATTAGCTTTTTTTTTTTTTTTTTTAGGAAAGGAAGTTAAGCAATTTCTTTCTTAACAGTTGGTGTCATCATTTCATTGTGCAATGTACAGTTGTCCAGTCCCCCTTTTTTTCAGCATTGCATTGAAGAAAACCAAAAATAACAGGCTGTAGAAAATGTTGCATATTGAATCAATATTTAATTTAATCTGTGTCAGTCTAGAAAGAAAAAAGGGCGTTTTTTTTGTTTTTTTTAGATATAAGAAAAATTATTTCATTTTTTTTTAAGGGGAGGGTAAGTATTATTTTTTTTTTTGTAATTTACAAGCGGGTGAAAAAAAATTAGTAAGAGGAGTTTTATACCGACAAGCACTGGCAAAATAGCATTAGGGTTAAAGATACCGTGTTTATTCGAAGTCGTGGGTTGCTATTATATGTACGCACTAAATACGACGGAGGGAATCAGGCGAGCCAACCTTGGTTAGACGTCGGCAACCCCAAAGAAGCATTACGTCATAAACGTCAAATCAAAAATTATTCTTTTTAAAAACACACACAAAGACTTTCTTTTTAATTTTCTTTAATTAGAAAAAAATAGTTGCTCCAGGCTTTAATTAAGGAATTATTTCTTTTTAAAAGATGACGGCATTAATATATAATTTGTGACGCATTCAAGATTGGATTTTACAGCAACAAGCCCCCCACCCCAAATGCAACAGATTTTTAAAACACCCGATGGATTTTTGGAGTGTTGTAAATGATTTTTAAAAAATATTTTAATTATGCTGTAAATCATTTATATCGACCATTATAGCTTTTGTTATATTTTTTTTAAATATATATTTATTTTACAGACGAGATTATTTGTATATATTTTTTTATTCACTCCTTCTCCTCCT
The DNA here is from genome assembly GCA_903632075.3 of Acanthosepion pharaonis. Lineage (NCBI taxonomy): Eukaryota > Metazoa > Mollusca > Cephalopoda > Sepiida > Sepiidae > Acanthosepion > Acanthosepion pharaonis. Next base: position 207,885 of record CAHIKZ030002158.1, read on the forward strand.
TCCTTGTCTGATACACGTCGGCATGAATTAAAATGTACGACTGCGTCGTGACCTCCGCCTTTTGACCCCTGACCCCGTCGCTATGGTTACCGCAGACCAGCTTTGCTGCAGTTTTGAAAACTGTTTTTATTAATTTAAAAATAATGCTTGACGCTGTTGCTACCACAGGTAATGGTATGACGTTGCCTTCACTTAAAACCCCTTTAGCAAGCCCTACAAATGTTTATGGGTCAAAGAACAAAGACAGACATCCTCATATAAGAGCGGTAAGTGTTTTACCCCCACTTTTTTTTTTTGGCTTTTCTTGGAGCCCACTGTCCTGTTTTTTGGGGGTTTTTTTTGTCATTGTGCCGCTGTCTTAAATCTTTTACTTACTGTGTTTATTTATTTATTTTAAATGTTTACCAAGTTTAGATAAGTACGTCGCTCGGTTAAGCACATGTGGAAGAATCAGTGAGAATCGAACTCGCGACAGTAGGAAAAAAAATTACTTCACGGCGAGGCTACACGATTTTTTTTTTATAACCACGTGACTTGCATTTGCTTGTACGGCACAACGTTAGGGCAAAGGTCAGAAATTGTGGTTAAACCGGGCTGGAGAATTTCCTTACCAAAATTTTTTTTTTAAATAAATAACCCCTTCCCTCCGCAATCAATAATTTTGGAGTTGTCAAATCTGCATCAGCAATCACAGTAAAAATAAAAAAATATGTTTTTTTATGTATTTTATTGGCCATATCGTGAGTTAAAAGAAAATTATCTAATTACTTACTGACAGGCTCAAACTCCAGAGGCAGTAGCGGATTTATGTACAGGGTAGTATGATTTTCTAAGCGTAGCTTAGGTGTGGCACAAGGCCGAAAGTATCTGGTTACATTACAACGAGAATCGAACTCGTTGCTCAGTCATTGTTAGCGAGACAAGCTTCCTAATCAAATCATTTCATTTACACCACGTCGCTGGGTACCCCCCGCACCACGGGCATTCTCGTCTTGTGCCTCTAATAAAAAAAAAAAAAAAAAAAAACGTAAAGAAAAAATATAAAAAATGTATAAAACGGAGGAAATTGTTTATTTTCAGATTTAATGGGGCTCCTTTGACTAATTTGAAACAATTCAGATTTTGGGGCTACCCTTTTAGTTTTAAATTTGAAGAGGCCCCATTTAGATTTTATTATTAACACGAAGATAAACACGTAAGGAAGGGACTCCCAGATTAGCCTGTGGGCTTCCTTTGGCCCAAATCCAACCCTGCCCAGAAGAGAGGGCACCTCCCCAGATAGTTCTTCTCCGGTGGTGGTGGAGGGGGGGGGGTCATTAGCCGGTGCCTGTGATACTCCCAAAATGGGGAAGTCTAGGAGTCATGAGCAATTTTTTGTACAGTTGTCCGAAATTCCATATTAAACACGACCTTGTCATATTTTGGAAACATGGATAAATAACTAAATTAAAAATCGTAAGTTTTTTTTTTGTTAAATTAAAAAATCTATTTGTCTGATTGGTGATGCTCGTTAAGACTTTATAAAAAAATAAATTTTTTAATCTGAAAAAGTGTGGGTTAAAAAAATAAAAATAAAACTTAACTCCTAACTTTTCTATTTAAAAAATTCACCAGAATTTATTGAGAAAAAAGTCATAAGGACTAAAAAAAATATTAAATCAGAATTTATGTATTTTTAATTTAATTTTTTTTTTTTTTTTTTTTTATAGGAAAAAGATTTTTTAAAAATCAAACGCTTTCTTTTTCTTTTTTCCCACCCCAAAGACGTTGAACGTAACGAACTCTAAAGAAAAGAAATACTAAAAAAAAAATACTTTTTAATTCATAATAATATGTAAAATAAAAAAAAACAAAAAAAAACGCTTGTATATTCTAAATAATTAAGCGTTTTTTTTCCATTTATTTTAAAATGTTTTTAGTAAATTTTGAAGATGATACAGTGATACAAGTTTTGTTTTGTTTGTTTTTTTTCACAAAATATCCCAGTTCTTTATATCAATATATTTTAAGTTCATCATCATCATCATCATCCTTCAACCTCCCTTGACAATCCCTTTCCACACTATTCAGTCGTGTATTGCTGTCCCCAGATCTCCAATATCCAACCCTGAGTCCCTAGCTATGGTGTCTGGGGAAAGTCAATTTTCATGAGAAAACATTCACAGAAGGATGCCATAGGAGTAAGGATGAGATGATTTCTCCGTCTGCTTGATGGATGTGGCCGGCAAACTTTAATCATTTTTGTTTGAGCTTAAGAGAGATTGGTCTCAGTTCTCTGTAAATTGTGTTAAGCATTGCATGGGATCTCCAACTGATGTTCTGGATTTTTCTAAGGAGATTTGTATATGTTTTATCCAGTCATCTTTCAAGACGAACAGATAATGTCCAAGTTTCTGATCCATACAGTAGGACTGGTTCAATCAATGTTCAAAAGGTTTAGACTTTTAAGGTTGATGGAAGGTTCAAGCACTAATTTGCTCTATTTTAAGTTAACTGCTCCCGTCCATGTGGCTTGTATATGCACGATGTATAGTTGAATGGTCAAGTAGAGGACTAAGGCTTTCTCACAAGTACTCAGTTGATAAGTCTCATGGCTTCATTTTCACATCACAGACAATATGGGTTTTAAAAAGAAAAACCTAAATACAAAGAGATACTCATTGAAATTTGTATTTTTATTTATTTGAGAAATGAAAGAAGGGCTATTTTGTTGAGACAAGATTTTTTTTTTTTTTTTTTTTTTTTTTGCAATAATGTTCACCCTGTGCAAGGCCCAAGAGTCACTCGAGGTAAAGAGTTACAGATAAGGGGAACAGTTTATAGGGATGTATGGGGAAGATAATGGTTAACCCTAGACTTAAACAGGTTAAGATTGTACTGATCAGAGAAGCATCCTCTTGGGAGTCGGTACCACAAAGTAGTGGTTTGTGGGAAGAAGCTGTTCACTAAAGGAATACAAAGTGAATGGGGGGTGTTATAATGTGCATGGCTTGGCAGGTCTTAGCCATGAAGATTGGAACTAAGGAATGTAGTTCGTCTGAGCACTTTCTATGGAAATGGCGAGATCCTGAAGTTGCCGGAAAAAGATCAGGGTTAGTGATTTGAAGTTGCCAGAAAAAGATCAGGGTTAGTGATTTATTGTTTCTTATCAGTCAACGCCAAAGTTGTGATAAACATTAATTAATTCATCAAGAGTATGGAAAAAAAATAATGCATCTCCAATTAGATAATGCACATAATCTTAATATGAACCCAGAGTTAACCCTAATTGAACCGTTACTAGTTGATAACTAAAGCAAAACTCTGAGCTAAAATTAATATAAACATGTGTCTGGTAAGTTCATCGCCATCAATTCACCACAGGACAGTTCACAGTGAGAAAAGTTCACCTCAGAGGAAACTATATTGTGAGGAAAGTTCACTGTGAGAAAATTTCACCTGGGGGGGGAGTTCACCATGAGAAAATTTTGCCACGGGGAGAGTTCCCTATGAGAAAAGTTCATCAAAAAATTTCACCCTAGGGAGAGTTCAATAAAAAAAATTTCACCCTGGGGAGAGTTCAATAAAAACAACCAATACTTACCTATGCCCGAACCAAGTAAATGCTAACAGATTCAGATATAAATGAACAATATTTACCTATACCTGAATCAAATAAATGCATATAAACTCAAATATAAGCAAACAATATTTACCTATGCCCAGACCAGGTAAATGCTTATAGACTCAAATATAAATGAACAATATTTACCTATGCCCGAACCAAATAAATGCTTACAGACTCATATAAATGAACAATATTTACCTATACCTGAATCAAATAAATGCATATAAACTCAAATATAAGCAAACAATATTTACCTATGCCCAAACCAGGCAAATGCTTATAGACTCAAATATAAATGACCAATATGTACATGTTCTTGAACCAATTATATGCTTACAGAATATAATTAAAGAGAGAAAAAAAAGATTTCAACATTAACCCTAAACAGTCAAATTCACTAACCAAAGCTAATTATATTCTCTTAGGAAATTCATCACAAGAGAACCATAAACCAACAAGTGGAAAAATCAAATGGGAGCATTTTCACTTTTAACATTCAGAACAAATACTGCATTCTGAATTCTAAATTACTTTCTTTAGATTTCTTTTCCTAACTTCATATTTTGAGTACACGCTTCTTTTGATATGTAAAAACTGAAACATGATTCAACATTTGTAACTATAAGTTTTAAAATTTGTCAAACAAAAATAAACAATTTAAAAAAAGAACAAACCTATCTTATGATTTAAAAAAAATTTTGTATCAGAAATAAAAACATAAAATAGCTTCTGAAATGCAATATAATTTGGCTTATGGCCATATCATGTTGAAACAACGGTTCCCATATGGTCACCAAAGTTAAGCTACATCAAACCTGGTCAGTACCTAGTTGGGTAACCACTTAGGAATACCATGTGCTGTATGATTGAATGTGCGGGTGGTGTAATAGATAATGGCTCAGAATTGTTAATCAGAGAACCGAATTCCAGTTGAATTCATTATGCTCATTTATGCTCAGATACATTTGCGACAGGTATTGATCCACCTCTTCTCACCCTACTATGGCTTAATTAGTAAAAGTTGTATCATTAAACCATTATTATCTCAAAAAAAAAATTCTTACAACCTAAAAATATTTTCTGGCTTTAAATAACCTGTAAAGGGTTGATAAGCTGTAAAAAAAAAATGAATCCGTCAATCAAAAGTAATATAATTTCATATTGCAACAAAATAATCCCATGAAAAATTTGTAAATATATTTAAATTTTGATGCAATGAGATGATATTGGAGGTTAATAAGTTCACAAATGAAGAAAGAAATGAGCTGGATGAATTTTTCCGCTACATACCTTCCTTCATATTGGCTTGTGGATGTATGGGTAATGCAACAAAATATCAGTGTTGAAAGGGAAACCAAGTTTAAATTCGAGGCTTGCCAATTTTACACAAATGCCCTTGGAAAAGGCAGAACTTCATCGCGTCACCACTCTCAGCTATAAGTTAAAGAGTGAGGCAGTTTGGGTTCTTTAGCCTTGTGCAGCAACCAGTTTAGGAGAAGAAGAAAAACCAGCCTGAAGAGGGATGGGCTCTGTCAGGTTATCGACCGCTTGCTAATGGTGGTGTACATGTGGTGCACCTATGACCCTAATCACTCATGAGGAAAATGTAAATCTGTCTCCTCTCTCCCTTGGCTATAGATTAAATAGTGAGGCAGGTTCTTTAGTCTTGTACAGCAACCAGTTTAGGAGGAGGAGAACTCTTAACCAGCCTGAAGAGGGATGGACTCCGTCAGGTTATCTTGGCCTAGACACATTCACTGCTGCTAAGCATGCAGTACATTTGGTGCACTTATGACTGTACTTGCTCATGGGACTCACGATTGTGAATTCTCAGCTGGTCCCTCTTTGGTTTTGTAGACTTATGACCACAACATATTCCAACACCAGTTCCTGTATGATTGCTGAAGTTAAGCAGCACTGAGCCTGGTCAGTACCTTGATGAGTAACAGCTTGGGAATATCAGCTACTGTAAGCTTGGATGTGTGGGTGGTGTAATGGATAATTGCTTGTTATTGTTAATCAGAGAGTAGAATTTCAATTCCAGTTGGTTTTGTTATATTTACTTACTTGCAAATAACCTTGGGAAAGCTATGAATACATCTCTTCTTGCCTAGATATGGATTAATTAGTAAGACTTGTGTCACTGAAAACATTATTATCTAAAAAAAAGAAATTCTTACAATCTAAATTCAGTATCCGTCTTTGAAACCACATCTTGGCTGCCTCTAGCTTTTTTTTTTTTAATCCACTGTGAAAAAATTGTTCAACATTCACTGTCATATAAGAAGATGGATACTATATAGTAATCCAGCATTCTTTTCTTTGTTTCTAATGAAATCTTTCTGTTTTTCAGCATCTTACTTGCATCCTGGGTATGACAATAAACTACATGCATCAGCAAGGCCTCTGATTGGGAGGGTTTAATGAGTGTGGAATAACCTCTAATTGCTGTTGTTTCCACGTTCACCTTGACCCAGGGTGGTAGTACCTGCTAGGATTCCAGCTATGGGCAAATTGTGAGCCCCCAAGCAAAATACAATGAAAGTATAAAAATGTATTTTTATACTTTCATACTGTAAAATACCATCAATACATATTTATAGTAAAATACCATCAATACATATTTATAGTAAAATACCATCAATACATATTTATAGTAAAATGATCAACAATACATATTTATAGTAAAATGATCAACAATACATATTTATAGTAAAATGATCAACAATACATATTTATAGTAAAATGATCAACAATACATATTTATAGTAAAATGATCAACAATACATTTTATCTGTATTTGAAGGTTTACTATTGCATTCAAAATATATTTAGATGAAGTTATGAAATCGTATTCAAAATATTTAGATTTTGGCATAAAATAATCCATAGAAGTTGATCTACCACTGAACAAAATCAACCAACCAACAGGAAACAACTCTTCCATAATATTAATCCATATAATATCCTAATAATTCTTTAATCAAACTGTATTCCAAAATATAACTTCAACAAATCCACAAGATAAAACACACATATCACTGCCTCTAGTAATTATGTCCACACAAACATGGATATGCACAAATGCTGAGTATCACCTACTATCTATTCACTTGTGAAAGCAGAATAACATATATCATACTTCAAGGCTCCCAAGAAAATTAAATTTCAGCATTGAATGACCCATAAAGAGTTGATATGCCGCTAAACAAAATCAACCAAACAACCAACCTGAAAGAACTCTTTCATGACATTAATCCATATAATATCCTAGAATTTCTTAAAGAAATCACTGTATTCCAAAATATAATTTCATCAAAACCACTACATAAAATATATATATCACTGCCTCTAGTAATTATATCCACACAAACATATATATGCACAAAATCTGAGTATCATCTACCATGTATCCACTTGTGAAAGCAGAATAACATATATCATATTTTTATTACTTCAAAGCTCCCAAGAAAATTAAATTTTGGTATTAAATGACCCAGAAAGGAGTTGATATTCCCTTAAACAAATAAATCAAATAAGGATGGTCTTCTCTAAGAGCTATGTGCTTCATTAGCTCAAAGCAATTTTTAATCATTGATTTGAGAAAGCAGTTGTATACAGCTGAAAGCTTAAATATTTCTGAATGGTTTTGGTGCTATGCATGACATCCACATGAAAGTCGCAATATGAGAGTATTTCTACTAGAAAATATATATACAGTGATGTCATATAATGACACAAGACCCATAAGCAATTGTGGACACAAGCACACCACATGTACTGCAGCCATAGTTGCAGTGGTGTGTCCTGGACAAGAGAGCGAGTTACGACTACATCATGTTGAAACACTAGTTTCTGTACAACCAGCGAAGCTAAGCAACATCAAGTCTGGTCAGTACCTAGAAAATCTCCCAAGAAAATTAAATTTTGACATTTAATGACCCATAAGGAGTTGATATGCCATTACTACAAGAATATTGACAATTACTGATCTCAAAAGTGAAACAGTAAATCATTGTAACTTAATATCAATGTGGTAGAAAGAGTGGATAGCAACCTTGCTACGTTGTTCCTCCATCCATCACATAATTTTCCTCTACTCTGATTGATCTTGGAACCAGTTAGTGTTACTTTTTCTCAGCTCCTCTTTAACTGCATTGCACCATGTCATTTTAGATTGACCCCTTGGTCTTTTTAGCAGACTTGAGGTATTCAGTTTAGAGCAACTTTGGCTGTCTGACTGCCAACTATTCACAGGATAAGGCCGGTGAACTGTATCTGCCTATCAGCTACCGTTACACTAAGATTTCTATAATTTGTACGTCTTAGCACTTCCTTGTTCCTGATTCTATCTCTCCAAGATACCTTGAAGATTTTGAGAAGGGATATTGAATTGAATACTTCTAAGAGTTGGTTAACTTTTGTGGTGGATTTCTAACTTTTGGAAATATATAAGACAGTTTAGAGGACAGTAGTTTGATGATGGTGCACTTCCAATCAAGACATACTACAGTAGCGTAGTGAATATAGGAGATGATTATAGACAGTCCCTGGGTCTGGTCGTAAATCATCAGTTTAGCAGTAATGAAAAATAACTGGCATCAGAGGAACAAAAATAACAAAATAATCAAGTAAGATGAGAGCAAAAGTTTAAAAGGTTTTCTTTGTCTGTTACATTCAATGAAACATTTAAAAAGACGTTTGCTACCCAAATACACAATATATATATATCATCATGACCATTATAGTGAATCAATTTCACTGCCCAGTACAAGACTGTGTTTCTTGCTAAAAATCAATTACCTATATTAGACATACTACCACCTACTTGAATAGACAACTTACATGTCATTTATCAGATCGAAATGCTATAAAAAACATCTATCTACCCACAATTTACAAGAGCCTTTGAGAAAAAAAATTCTGGTTTGAAAACACTAAAATTTTATTTAAATCACATTACTAGAAAACTCCCACTGTAAGAGAAGCCCTATATATTAAACATCACTCTCCCACTATCAACCTCACCTTATTTAATAGTGGAAATAGAGTGTTGAAAGTTTTGAAAGATGCTCTCTCTCTTGAATTCAAGCTGTGCACTACATGTGAAGGCTCAGATTAAACACTCCTATTAGTATTCAAAACAACACAAAAATTAAATACATCTTAAACAGTCAAAACATGAAGAGAAATTGACAACACCTAAAACAAATCCCCTTGAAAATGGATAAAGAAGTGACCAAAAGCGTTTGGGACAATATGGACAATTTTTGTACCCCCTTACTTCTACCAAATGGAAAAATGTAAGAACACTGGAAAAACTAAATAGAAAACTAATTAAATTTTCCTTGTCTGTCATATTTAATGAAAGATGTTTAAAGGAAAGGTTGCTACCCATATATATATATATATATATATATATATATATATATATATAACACCTTATTTTCTAGAATGAGGTCAAAAAACTAAAAAGTAAGATGAAGTTTTCTGATTTATTTTAAAAATTAATGGCAGCAATGATTTTAGAAAAAAGATATGGCTCAGCTCAACAGCACTGAAACCAAGAAGAGAATCTCCAGCTTATATATATATATATATATATATATATATATATATGAAGAAATATAGTTTTAAGGTGTGCTATATTTATGGGATAAAGTGCTCAATATCAGAGCTAGAGCATATGTAAATATATATAAATATAAAAGTGAACATTGACGCTAAACACTCAGAGGCAAAGGCTGTTTTCATACGATAAAAATCATGAAATTTTTATTGCCTCAGAGTGAAACATTTCAATGTTCAATCTATATATATATATATATATATAAATAACACCTCTCCAAAGAATGAACACATAGAAAACACATTCAAAAATCTCCAATATCCTTATCACTTCATCCACAACACAAAGAGAAAGGCATACAAAATATACACCCACAACAAAGATAACAACATTATTCATAACAATAAACTAGGCAAAAATAGCTAATACTACCTCCCAGCTCTATAACATCTACTATCCAAAACAACAACTCCCATCTAAACAACATCAAAATAGTCACAACCACTTTCCAGATTATTATGGATATGATCAGAACTAGAAACACCCATAACAATAATAATTCAGAAGCAGGTATATATAAAATATATTGCCAAGACTGTTCCTCACAATACACTGAGGAAACATGCAGAAATTAAAACAAAAAAAGTATTTATGAACACAAAAGGGACCTTATATATAACAATTTGTCAAATGCACTAGTTATACATAGAAATAAATTCAACCACAATTTTGATCTAAAAATGCTACACTTAATCAAAAGAGAAAGTAATTTACTCAGAAGGAAAATTCTCGAGAGTGCTGCTATCGAATCTTATCAAAATATAAATCTACACCTTGGTTCCCTTCCAATGTCACATTTTCCACATTAATACTTTCCCATACCAGCATACATGACTGCAAATATGTTGAAAAATCAAAAGAAAAATGGTTAAATCCATTTTCTTACATTTTTGAAGATGTATGGCACATACGTCCATCCCAAACCATAACAATCTGATCACAATTTCAACAATATTCCTTTATTAAAAAAAAAACATGATGAATATTCATGAACGTTCTGAAATTCAATAGCCCTTATAAACCAATGATATTTTTGCTTTTGTATATAAACACATGCAACAAAATTCAGGTATACTTCAGCCTGTCATTATTTGTTTCAAGAGGTCACAACTTTGGTTGAAAAATGACTTAAGTTGAAATAACCACACTATAAACTGCAAATAAGCACACCCTATAGCCTATTACAGTATTTATGATATGTATGTACAGTATTCTTAATAAAATAATTAATTTCCACCTTATCTTTCAGTGATATAGCCTTATGCTTAGTATTAGCACTTGAACTAGGACTTTTCTTCAGAGTCATGGGCAAAAATGTATTATAAATCACAATTGAAATGTAATTGAAAGAATGTCAATGGCAGAGCACAGATGTAAACAAGTCTGAATTCAAGACTGGTGTTGGAGTGGAAAGCAACACATGAGTGCTGCCTATTGGCAGGAATTTGAAATAAGAACATCTGGCAAACATACTTTATTATGTTAATGTTTGATTTTGATGATTTATATATATATATATATATATATATATATATATATATATATATATATATATATATATATATATATATATTTGATATTATTTTTAAATTTATTTAAATATGATTTTACATGTGTTTATTGTTATTTTAATCTTTTGACATTTTTAATGTTTTTAATGGCTGATATAAACTTGAGTGAAACAACTTAAGGCGAGTTTTATTTTTCTTCATAATACTTAAGAAAAAACGCCATATCTTTGAAAATGACTTAACTCAAAACAACTTAAGCTAAGTTATCACTGTGAATCCTACATTTGCTTTGATAATATACCCAAGAGAACAAAACATGTTGGCTAATAATAGTTTTTTCCTCTTGCCATTTTATTCATTCATATTATATATGCACATGGCTGAGTGGTTAGAATGCTTGCTTTCTGGCCATAAGACCTGGGTTCAAATCTTACCATGGTCAGTTTGTCCAGAAGGTGACATCTTGATGTTATCAATCTGGGGAGGTGATCCCAGCATCTCCAAGTAAATAAACTTCCTTGAATATGAAAAATGTCTACTGAAGAGGAATTGATTCAACTGAAACTGATTAAAGGTATGTACAATACTTTGCATAGATTTAGAAATGTTAGGACATATGCACTTAATCCAAATATCATTAGAGGCATGTATCGAAATTATACAACAGGGCGAGTTGATTGCAATTCAATAAGGAAGAAAATCATCCCAAAATTATTAACTCATATATGATAAAGAAAACAACACTAAAATACAAAGGGTGTATCTATGAGGATGAACCAAACAGTGACAAATGTCCGACATGGGGATATATGTAAAACTTATAAAAACAAAATCATTTTCAATTGGTGTTTAAATGAAAAATGTAACAATTGTCAAAAAAAATGGAAGATGCTTTAAAACATGAAACTGATGTTTTCTTAATACAGAAGAATGGAAATTAAAGTAAATCAGGCAAATTTAAAAATGCAAATTCTTACCAACAGCATTGTAACACTAATTCCAAAGAACTTTTAGGAACAAATGAGTAAACTGAAACTATATAAAAGTCATTTAATATTAAGAGAGTTTGATTAGTCATGCATAAAGACATAATGATACTTTGAATTAATCTATATAAATAAATGCGAATGTCAGTGTGTCACACATTTTCAACTTTACTCCTAGAGGCCGTAGCCCAACATATTATATCATTTTGGAATCAGGCTGATTCCATGAGCAAATTAAAGACATTCTGGACCAGCAATACTGAACCTTTGAATTCCCAACTTTTCATTACTCTGACTGATTTTGGTGATTTTTTTTTTTCTTTTTTTATGTTATTTTTTAAAACAATTTTTTTGCACAATAACGATTTTTATGACTTGGAAATAAATTTGGGAATAATTGAAATTAAATGTGAAATCCAGCAAAAGTCACCCATGAAATAAAAATAATTGTTTGTAGGGAAAGTAAGGACCTATGTACATCAAATTGTCTTTGAATTAAGTGGCAACAGAAGAATTATCCTTGAACTTTTAAAAGGTAAGCTTAAATATTAATGCAATACTTAAATGCAGCAATCAATTTTAAGTTCTTCAGTAGTTTATTGTTGCCTGCCGCAAATGGCAGTAGTATGCCTTGCAAAAAGAAATCTCTGCCAACAGTGGACCAAATTGTAAAAGGCTACAATTAGGAAAAGAAAGTCCTATGCAAATGAAAACCCCAAACAGTAGCCAGGAGAACTTCCAATGCTGAGAATATGAAAAAACTTAGGGACTCTCAAACTCCTGAACAAGGTGAAGGCCCAATCAGCAGCCCTCCACAGGAGCTAGCTATATATATATATATATATATATATATATATATATATATATGATGGACTAAGTGGAAAAAGTTTTGTTGTGACACGTTTCATCCTTTAAATTTCATCAGATTAAATTTGTGTGTTGGTGTGACTGCGCATGCGTACGAGTGACGGATGCAGGGAATTTAGTTTGATGATGTCTCCAAAGGACTAAACGCATCACAATAAAAAACTTTTTCCCTAATATTGTTCTTTGATATATAAAAATATATATCATTAACTATCATTCATATATATATATATATATATATATATATATATATATATATAAAGTGAACATCCAGTGGTAACAGTCTGTTTTATGCTTAAATACAATCATAAACACAGTTACTGGGTGTTGACTTCAATGTCCACTTTTATATTTACATACACCCTATATCTAATATTGTGCACTTTAACTTATAAATATATCATATCTAAAAACTTTATTTTATCATAAATATATATATATATATATATATATATATATATATATATATATATATAATTATTTTTTAAAATAAATAATTAAATTTTTAATTAAATAATTATATTTATGCTCTACTTTTGTATCGAGCACTATTTTTTAAAAAATCATAAAAAAATACTAAAGAACTCTGGATTATTTACCTAACGAGTTTTTCCAATTTTCTATATATTTTATATATATATATATATATATATATATATATATATATATATATATATATATATATTATAAAGAAGATAAACCTAAAAATGGTTTTGTTTGAAATGTGAAATTTTATTTTAAAATATATATTATACTCTATTTTCCATAATTCTGCTACACGAGTTTCTGGTTTTGCAACCTTCTTCAAGGAAAGAGTAGATATTTCCACATATTATAAAAGTGAAATTTGTTTTTCTTGGGTTGGTAATGAAGAGTTTATATATATATATATATATATATATATATATATATATTGCATATAGTTCTCTTCTAGAGAACTATATCATTATATTATATATATCATTATCAAAGTGAATAAAGGTTTTGGCATATTTTTTAAATAGAATCTGCCAGCGAGATAAGTGGCTATTATAAACAACAAAAGGAATTAATCATGTATTATTAGACATTAACTACAAATATGATAAATAAACTGCAAAGGAATTACAGGAATCCCTCAATTAGTGCAGCTCGTATATACATTAAAAGACCCTCACTAATCAATAATGCATTAATTGAATATAATAATTTATAGGAAATGATGTAATTTGTACCTCAAATTTTAGTCTCATCTTGACAAACAAAATAGTTACTCATTTTCCATTTTTAAATTTTAGAAAACTTTTAATTAGTAACTATAAAAAAATCAATTTTCCATTACTATGGTTAAACTGAAGAATGTTTTACCATACTAATCGATTATTATGTATGCACTAATTGAATTTTGGTATATAAAAATTTTAGTGCACTAATCGAAAACACATTAATCGAGGGATTCCTGTATTTGAAATCAGGTTAACGTTAGAGATGTCAAAGTGAAATTTAACCGTCAATATTCGTTTTAAATAAAATGACGATGCATTGTACCCATTAACCTTTTCTTTATCTTAACAGCTTCAAGTAAGTAATCTCTTTTTACAAGAGCTATCCAGTGACAGACATTTTGTCTCTTATTTGCAGCTACTGACACGTAGAAGTTAATTAACACAACACAGCCATATGCCTAATCAGACATACACAGACCAACAGCTGTCATCTTCCTTCATTAATATTATTTTGATATAAATAGCTGGATACCTGACTGTGTTTAAATCTATACAGTGAATCAACATTTACTTGGAGATATGTAAATTAAACAGAATTTGCATTGACAGAAAACAGTACAAAAATATGTCAAAATGATAATGCAGTACCTGAGGTTTTCAGAAATTCATTTACTCCTACAAATAATAATATAATAAAATAGCATAGTAAAAATTGTGCATGTTGCCAAGTGGTTAGAACATCTGCTTTCCAACCATAAGACCTGAGTTCAAATCTCCTCACGTTCAATTTGATATTATCAGTCTGGGGAAGGTGATCCCAGCTAGCAGTAAGTACCTGAAAAACCATACCATGAGTTGACCCAAGACTTGTGGGTTAAATTGGGTAGATGGAACTATTTGGGAGTTGTCGATGGTTGTGCTAGCATGAAGTCACAAGTCATCATGACTGAGAGGTTGAGAATACTGGTGTTGTTCCAACTGTTGATTGTTCTACCAGAAACTGTAACTAAGGTTCCGCTCAGCATAGTTGCAGTATAAACCACAGGTTAGATTTGTGGGTGTTGAACAAACACAAATATACCTGAGCAGGCATCTGTAATGGGGATTAGGTAGCTGTCCTGGTAAACAGGTATACTCGGATAAGAACAGTCAGCCGTTATAATAAAAAATAATCCCTTAGTTTCATACCAGAGGTGATGAACTATGTGAACAACTTTATGCGGAGCAGTTCTAAAGTTTACAGACTTGAGAAACTCAGCTGAGGGACTACAGCACGTTTTGACTGGCTGCAGGCTAAATTGACACATGGGATTGAACTATTCACTGTATAACCAGAGCCATAATGCCATGGTAACACTGGGCAGACAACTTCCAAGACTGAGGTCAACAACCATGGCAGAGAATCAACAGCCATATATTGATGACCAAGAGGAGAGACTTCAAGTAGGAGATGACATCATCTCTGGTTTGACCTTGTGAGGGATGAGCTCCACCTGGTCTAATTTGGCCAAGAAATACTGAACATGAATAATTACCTATTTAGACATGTGGGGAGAGTTGGTCAGGTGCTCAGCTGCATAGCATCCCTACAACGACACCCATTTGTTGTTTAGTCTCCAAAATAAGATATGGGTTGGATCCATAGAAAACGAATTGGTTGATCAAAAAAGTGAAAATAATATCTCCTATGTGTTGCATCCCTTCAGGACATGGGTGATCATGGTTCTCCACAACTTCCTGTCCTTTGTAGCTCTTAGCAATGTTTGTCTTTTTGCTACCTCTCCTAATCCCTGTTCTGCCAACCCTTTACACTAGCTAGTTATATAGGTTATTCGCTTTTTTCCTCTTGCCTTCAATATGCCCTGTGAGTGTCAAATTTTCCAAGCCCTCTTTCCTCATTATATGCCCTAGAAATTTCGACTATCTCTTTCTGATTCTAAGTGTAAGTGTCTTTTGTGCTTCCATTTTCCTTAAAACATTGTCGTTGATCACATAAAGTATTCACAGTGTCCTTCTGTAGAACCACATTTTGGTTGCTTTAAGTCTCTTCTTCATCTGTGAGGAATAATCTATCATTCACTGTTATATAGTTAAAAAATTTCCTCGATAATGTAGTAGTCTATAAACACATTGTTTTCATCCCAATAAACTCAGTTTTCACTTAATATATATATATATATATATATAAACCTAAAGAGCCAGGTAAACCTACCTAGGTTTCACCTAAACAGATCGTCAGGGTACAACTGGCCAAAAAGATAAAAATGGAACAGAATATATAGCTTAAACCAAAAACAACCATGACTATGTGACAAAAAAGAAGTAAAAAAGTTTTTTTTTCTTTGTTATTGAATAAAGGACGTAACCACTAACCCCCCATTGTTGAGTGTTTATTGACTTTACTCTTTTTTTTTTTTTTTGTCATCCAGTGCCTAAAGTCTTTAGTCCAAAGAAAAAAAACAACCCAAGTGAGTAGTAAGACTAAAACTTAGAGTGCTCAATACAATAATTAGTGCAGGAATAACTAAAATAAATCCTAAAGAGCCAGGAAAACCTACCTAGGTTTCACCTAAATGCATCTTCAGGATGAGCTGGCCTTTTCTTTTTTTTTTTGTCTCCATCTGTCACATGGTTTTATTCTTATAATTTTTAATGGTTTTATCAATAAATACTGTTTCATGTCATTTCCTCTTTAGTCAGTGTTATGGGACCTTACCCATAATAACATAATGGACTATTCCATACGTAGTAAATACTGCACCTCAAGAAGAAGCAGGGAGTTCAGTTTGAAGTCTGGAGTGAGGTCCGTCAGAAGTCCATCAGGAGTCAGTCAGTCAGTCGAGTCAGAGGAAGTCCGAAACAAAGTCGCATTCAGACAATTTCTACTAAACCTGATTGTTCGTACTAACACTTTCTACTTCTCTGTATATATTCCTGTTTGTAATATATCTGTGTTATTCCATATCTGTGTTTGAGTTCTTCTTTATTGGTTCTACCTTGGACCATCACGGTGGTACAAGGAACCGGACCATAACAGTCAGCTCACCCTGAAGATCTGTTTAGGTGAAACCTAGGTAGGTTTTTCTGGCTCTTTAGGATTTATTTTATATATATATATATATATATATAATCAATTCAGCCAAAGTATGGGAATAATGCCACTAAGATACAAGGGGTACTGAGTGTGAAAGAGAATGAGAAGACTTTAAGAGAAGGAACTGGAAACCCAATCCTAAACAACAAACTAGGGATAAACCTCTACTCCTGTTGAAAAAACTAGAGAGGTGTGTGAATCGGGAGATATGACTCTATCTACTTCTATTGAGGAGAAAAAAAAATAATTAGCAAGTAAAATTTCAGAGTTCGGATGGTGGCGATAAAGGTATAGAGTTGAAGTAGACTTTAGAATGAACAGGAAACCCAATTCTAAACGGAGAACTAGAGATAAACCTCTATTCCTGTTATAAAAAAAAAACCAAGAAGTAGTGTGAACCAGGCGATAGGCAAAACAATATTTTTTTTTAATCATTTCACCCCAAGCAAGGCAATAAAGCCATTAGGATGCAAAAGATTATTAAATGTTAGAGAATATGAGAAAAACTACTATTAAAGAGAGAGGACGATAAAAGAATAAGAATTAAGAAGACAGAAGATAACGATTAACATTGCATTTAAATTTTTGAAGACAAAAGTTGAAGTAAAGACAGAAAAGAGTTCCTTAAGTGAGAAGTTCTAGAGGAGAAACTATTAGCGTAGAAAGCACGGTTACATCTGGCCATTTCAACTATAAAAGGATGAGACCTTGCCGCCAATCTAGTACTGCACTTAAATTCATAAAGTTTAGGTACCAAAATGAAAATTTCACCAGAACAATTAGCATGAAAATATTTATAGAAAAGGCAGAGGGAAGCTATATTATGGCTTAAATTCATAAAGTCTATGTACCAAAGAGGGAAGCTCATCAGAACAATTAGCCTGAAATATTTATAGAAAAGGCAGAGGGAAGCTATATTATGGCTTAAATTCATAAAGTCTACGTACCAAAGAGGAAAGCTCATCAGAACAATTAGCATGAAAATATTTATAGAAAAGGCAGAGGGAAGCTATATTATGGCTTAAATTCATAAAGTCTACGTACCAAAGAGGAAAGCTCATCAGAACAATTAGCATGAAAATATTTATAGAAAAGGCAGAGGGAAGCTATATTATGGCTTAAATTCAAAAAAGTCTAGGTACCAAAGAGGAAAGCTCATCAGAACAATTAGCATGAAAATATTTATAGAAAAGGCAGAGGGAAGCTATATTATGGCTTAAATTCATAAAAGTCTAGGTACCAAAGAGGAAAGCTCATCAGAACAATTAGCATGAAAATATTTATAGAAAAGGCAGAGGGAAGCTATATTATGGCTTAAATTCATAAAGTCTAGGTACCAATGAGGAAAGCTCATTAGAACAATTAGCATGAAAATATTTATAGAAAAGGCAGAGGGAAGCTATATTATGGCTTAAATTCATAAAGTCTAGGTACCAAAGAGGAAACAGTTACCATGAAAGTATTTATACATAGCACTCAATATCATCATTGACTATAAAAACTTTACAGTGGACGTGAAGTAACATGGATTCTGGACCTCTCCACTCTTCCCCAGACTCTGAGACCTTGGTTTCCCAATGGAATACAAAATTTACTTTCATCTGAAAACCGGACATCAGCCCACTGTTCTTTTCCTCCTTAGCCCAGGTAAGACACTTCTGACGTTGTCTCTGGTTCAGGAGTGTTTTGACACTAGAAATGCGACACTTGTAGCCCTGGATACATCTGTGCATGGTGACACTTGATGTGAAGATTGCATCCGCTGTCCACTCCTTGTGAAACTTCCCATAATTTTCTTTAATTGGCTTTGCTTGACAATCCTCTGAAACATTTTAGTAATAATATATAAATATACAGTTTTCATTTTCTTAAATAACTGGCAAAAATGTTGAACTTGTCCATGATATTTTGATTTTATATATATATATATATATATATATATAAAATTTTAATTTTTGTTTGTTCACTTAGTTTAAGTTTAACATAGGTCATTTTTGATTGGTTGATCAGAGTAAAGCCCACAAACCATATAAACCCCTTTTTCTTTTTTTTCATAAAAAGAGGTTGTATTTTGCATTTAAATCTAAATAAATCGTTCACTTGCCAGTAATTTACAATCAGCTGATGAGATGCATTGATGCACATTGACACATGAATGCAATTGTGTAGTGATTTTTACATGTTTTCTGTGTAATATCCTAAAATAAATAATATTGCTCTACTCTGTATTGAGCCCTCTTTTAAATGTTATTAAAGTTGGAATTGTGCTCTATTCATCCTCATTGTACCTGTGTGTGTATATATATATATATATATATATATATATATATATATATATATATATATCAGGTATATTTGGGCTGCAATTCAAACAAGTTATCAGGATCAAAATTGTGTATAAACTGCCCAGATTTCATGTTTGTATTTTGTTGTTCAAGTAATTTTGATGGCATCAGTCATTTTCAAGAACCAATGTGGTACTGTTTATCCACAAGTTTGATCCTAATACATAACATCTTCTATGTAATAAATGTGAATTACAGTGTGTCACTGTGTTACATTTTTTTAATTAAAGGGACACAACTCTCTAACTTTCAATAGCTCATCTTCTATATAATAAATGCAAATGTTAGTGTGCCACACTTTACTCCTAAAGGCTGTAGCCCAACATATCATACCTTTTTGGAACCAGGCCGACTCCATAAGCAAATTAAAGACATTATGGGCCAGATCTGGACCCACAGTCCTGAAGTTTTCATTACTGTAATTGTTTTTGCTGATATTTTAACGTGATTTTTTGCAACAAATTTTTTTGTATTATAACAATTTTTATAACTTTGAAATAAATTTGTTAATAATTGAAAGTAATTGTGAAATCCAGTGAAAATCATCCATGAAATAAAAATAATTGTTTGCATGGAAAATAAGGGTCTGCATACATCAAATGGCAACAGAAGAATTATCGTTGAACTTTTAAAAGGTAAGCTTAAATACTAATGCAATACTTAAATGCAGCAATCAGTTTTGAGTTCTTCTGTAGTTTATTGTTGCCTATTTCATTTAATCCTCTCAACTTATTGTGATTAAGGCCTAATCAAGAGGGGGGGTTAAACTATAACACGTTACAGTGAATCTTTATTTTTGATCTTTTGTTTTTTTTTCTAAAATTCTATATTTACTTTATGGTTGCTTAGTTCCAATGCTTTTATATATTTAATTTTATTTTTATCAAATATTTCATTATTGGTGGAAAATACAATACACACCTAATTTCCTATAACTGAATAGGAGTGTGTCAGCATAAATGGGGTTTGTGATTTCAAAAGGTTGTCATCATCACAGGGACATTATATAGTCCTTTACTAAAAAGTTCAATTTGAATGTTTGGTTTCTTTTGAATTCTTCTCTGGAAGATGCTGAAATTAATTTTTTGGTCGTGGCACTTGAATCTGCCTTCTGGTTGAGTTCTAGCTGCCAGCTCTTCTTTCTTTCCTCTCATGATGATCTATGACCTCTTCAACTGGATTAATCCTTTGGCCTTGAAGTGTGGGTGCTGCAATGCTTGTTCCTTGATGACTAAATGTTTTCTGCAGTTATCTTCTACTCAGAGTTCTTTTATTAAAGAAAAATGTATTACAGAAAGCTCCATCCAGGTTTTTTACAATGGTTACATGTGTGGCGTGAGTAGCCATCGTCAAATGCAAGATAAATGACGAAACTGTCCAACAAACAGAATTAACAAAGTTTTCACTAAAAAGTAAAAGGAACAGTGTAAAAATAAAATAATATCAGGCAAGCAAACGATATATGCAAAGCAAATTAACAGTAAGAAGGCAAAAAGTTCACAAACTAAGAATTGGTGTTGACACAGAAAAGCAAGTTTAGACAAGCAAACATAGCTTTTTGTCTTCGAGACAAGGCTGATCGGAATTGAGTCATGTCAAACGGCAAACTGGCCTATTTTGTTGGCTAAGAAAAAAAAATCCCAGCCATGCATTTGTGTGCTTTTGCCTATAAAATGGGAGGGGTAAATGTTCTACAGTCATTCCCCATTAGGAGTGAAATAAATCCCGTGTCTCCCATTGGCCAATAAATATGAAAACATATTCTTCCATAAATTCAAAAAGATTTCTTTACCAATCACAAAAAAAAGATGCACACATGTAACAATTTCTTTTCACAAACCGTCCGGCTTAAAAATACGCTTTTCTCAAAGGTACATGTAAAAAAAAACCTAGAAAATTTAAACATTTATTTACTTACTAAAGGCTAATTTATAAAAAATAAAATTTTTATAAACAAAACATTCTAGATTGGTTATGGCATCATAAAATGTCATCAAAATCTGAAATGGTAACCACGGGACCATTAGTTGAGCTGATATGGAATAATTACTCCTATATATCCAGGGTGTATCAAAAATACTTTTACAAAATTTTGGGGTGAGTTCCTGACATCAAAACAAAGACAAATAGTCGATATAAACATATGTCCGCAAATCCTTCTTTTTTAAGTTAAGTTTAAAATTTATGGTAGATATTGTTAAATGTACAATCCAAGATACACCCCCCCAAAAAAAAACCTTGGGGCACGTTTCTGACACCAAAACAAGGCAAAATGTCGATATAAACATATGTTCAAAAGGCCATCATTTTACTTCAACACAGCAACTCATAACAAATGTTCAAAATGTCCTCTGCACATGTTAGAGAACTGACTGGCAGAACCTTTCAAATACTCCCACACAGTGTTGCAGGCCCTCATGACATATCAATGAAGCGTCTCTGTATTATTAATATCTGCTGTATAAACCAATTGTTTTAGATGGATCCACAGATAGAAATCCAAAGGATTGAAGTTGGAGGAATGTGCAGGCCATTTTACTGGTACTCCCCTACCTATCCATCTTTCACGGACTTCATATGGACTTTTGTCCTTGTTTTGGAGCGAGGAACCCACCCGAAATGTTTCGAAAAGTATTTTTGATACACCCTGTATATATGTGTGTTTGTCAGATGTATAATAATATCCAAATAAAAAATGAAGATAAGGAATTATCAAATTGTGATTGGCTCTCGAGTTAAATAAACATTTAAAGAAAGAAATGCTTAAATATCAATTGCTATCTTTTTTTTTAATTTTACTTTTAGTTTAAAATTCAGGAAGTATTAAACATAGACAAACATTTCTAAACATTTCCTATTTTCTCAATGCAGTTGGAAAATTACTTATATATACTTTTATTTCATTAATGAAACTGTTATTTTGTCTGAAGTCCTTTTTTGGAACCAAACATGTCGCTACACAACCTTCTAATTTGCTAACTAGGTATATTGTATTAAAGGAACTTTCAAATTGTGATTGTCTCTCTAGTTAAATAGACATTTAAAGTAAAAACATGTTTAAATACCAATTGCTATCATTTTTTTTAAATTTTACTTTTAGTTTAAGATTCAGGAAGTATTAAACATTGACAAGAAAATAGAGCAACATTACTTTTTTGGTATTTCATAAGTAAAATGCAATTTCAAAATTACTTATACTGTTATCAATGAAATCATTACTTTATCTGAAAAGAGTTCTTCTAAATGACATGTAGTCTGTATGAAAAGGTGGCAGTTGTGTAACCTATATAAGGCATATCCTGTTTATTATTTACAGAGATGCTATCTCAGATTGGACAAATAAATTCATATGTAAGAGTTTGTGGGTTGAGAGACATCATTTTTGATAATTAGATTACTGGTTTTAAATAACTTAAATATACTGTTATCAATGAAAGCATTATTTTATCTGTTAAGGGTTCTTCCATATGGTATGTGAGTCTACGTGAAAGAGTGGTAGTTGTGTAACCTATATAAAGCATATATTGTTTATTATTTACAGAGATGCAATCTCTGATTGGACAAATAAATTCATATATAAGAGGTTGGTGGGTTGAGAGACATTATTTTTTATAATTAGGTTACTTGTTTTAAATAACTTAAATATACTGTTATTAATGAAAGCATTATTTTGTCTGAAAAAGTTCCTCAAAACATAAAACAGTTTTCAGTCTTATTTGCTAAGTATATTGTGTTAAAGGAACTTTCAATATCTGTCTATATTTCTGAGATGAGGTATTATGTACATTATTTACATTATTCGGACTATTGTCCTCATCTTTGTCGCCATATTTATTACAACGTTTCGATCGTTGTACGCTCTGGCCTTCTTCAGGTGGTTGGAATGTCAAACTTAACCCTTTATTTTGCTCACTGGGGTAGACTGTTCTAGTTCCACATGCCATGTTTAATGGATGTTAGTTATCAGTTATCTCCTGTTAATTTCCCTCTGAAAGTTCTCCACTGCCTTAACCGGGTATTGAACTGACACTCTTTGGGTCCTGTCACTGGATCTAACTATGCCTTTATCCACTGTGCCATGTGTCAAGGACACATGGTACAGTGGATAAAGGCAGTGACAGCACTGATCCCTCCCTCTGGTGCAATGGGAGGGTGCGGCCTCGGGAAGCTGTTCTCCAGGGCTGGGTACCTCTTCAGTATGATTTTTTCAGTTGCCCCTCTGCCCTCTGACAGAGAAACCCCTGAGCGCATTCTACCCAAAGACAGAGACGATAAAGAAACGTGTTAGAAACTCCTCCTACTTCTATATACAGTGGAACCTCGGTTCACAAATTTAATTTGTTCCTAAAGGCCGTTCATAACCCGAAATGTTTGTAAACCAAAACTATTTTTCCAATAGGAATCAATGTAGAGAAAAAAGTCACAGTACAATAAAATTGGTAAAGAAAAGTACAGCACAACACACAAATGTATACAACACAGCGGTCAACTCAGAAATTATTCCATTTAGGTTAACTCAGTTCGGCAATGTTTTTCAAGAACAAAAATTTTGTTGCATAACCGAGGCATTTTCATATTGAATTTAAAAAAAAACTGATTTGTTCGACATGTGAGATGTTCGAGAACCAAGGTTGCACTGTATAATAAAATAACTTTTCCAAAATACGAAAACAATATTGATGTTTCTTTTAATGAAACAATCTTATAAATTTTAGTCATTTTTTATAGTTATTAAAATTATTATTAACTTGTACTTTTGAGCTTGCAAAAAGTTTCTGATTGAACACAGAAAAAAGTAGTTTTGTCCAATACTGCAAGATT
The DNA here is from genome assembly GCA_903632075.3 of Acanthosepion pharaonis. NCBI lineage: Eukaryota > Metazoa > Mollusca > Cephalopoda > Sepiida > Sepiidae > Acanthosepion > Acanthosepion pharaonis. The sequence continues at coordinate 231,950 of CAHIKZ030002158.1, forward strand.
TTTAGTTGAAAGGATTTATTGCAACTTTAATTAGGTTAAAAATTAATAATAAGGCACTGACAAATTTGTAACTCGAAATGTTTGTAAACCGAAACTATTTTTTCAATAGGAATCAATGTAGAGAAAAAAGTCACAGTACTATAAAATTGGAAAAGAAAAAGCACAACACAACACACAAATGTATACAACATGGCAGTCAACTCGGAAATTATTCTGTTCAGGTTAACTTGGTATAACTGAGGCATTTTCATCTCGAATTTTCTGTTCAAAAACCGATTTCTTTGACATGTGAGATGTTCGAGAAACAAGGTTTCACTGTACTTTTAATTAATAAAAATTGTTATTTTGTCCCCAAAATTTCCTTCTTGGAACAACATGCATCACTACATAAATGATAATTAATTGGAATAATTTCAAATTGGTTACAGGTTTCAAAAATTCCATTGAAGTATCTCAAAGTTTTTATAAAAGATTTATACAAGATCCATCAAATTGTCGCAATTTCAGATGACTTTTTCTCAATTTCAGTTTCCCCATTTGAGTGATTGAGAAAATTACAAAGATTATGACTGGATATTGATAAGTTTTGAACATTATTATATCTAATTCAATAATATCAAAATATATGTGTAAAATTCCTCCCCATATTGAAATTTATTTCATTTTGAAAATGTTAAATTCAATTTCTTTGAAAGTTCTCATGCTCAGAGTCATCCATTTAAAGTTGTACTAAGCTGCATACTTAATTTTCTTTTTTCTTTTAAATGTTGTTTATTTACTGTCATTGTTTATTTAATTCAGGCTGGAATCAGAGCTTGCAGAGCCTCGGAAAGAGTAAAAGATTGTATGATTTGCCCTGAAAAGGTAAAATTTCCTTTCCATTTTTTCCACCAAAAGAAATTTAGATTATATCATAAATGTAACGATTATGGTCAAAGAAATTAGTATCAATTAGCCCACTTCAAATTATGGTCTCGTCTGTTGTGTTCACTTTCACACCAATGCCCTTGAGAAAGGCATGAATCCATCACTTTTTTCCTCAACTATGGGTTAAATAGAAGGAAAGATTTGGCTTTTCTTGCCTTGCGTGGCAGCAAGTCTTAAAGAATAACTACTCCAAATTCAAAACCATGGAGAAGCCAATGGGAAAGCACTCCATGAGCTTCTCGAGAGGTGTTATATAGGAAGAAAATGAGTAACTACCGACACTGAGGTTCAAGTGTAACCATCTGGAATTATGAATATGTTTTCCGCCAGGTGTATAAATAGCAGTGTCAGGCTACTGACTGGGGTAATTATTGAGTAACTGTTGAGTGGAACTATCCACATGAATTATTGTGTATATAGTATGAATTATTGTGTATAGATGATTTGGGCTTTGATTTAGGATTTACCGGACGTTAAGCCAACCCGTGTTACTAACAAGGTATTCACTGAAATGGTTAATTATCTTTGGTTGAGTTTTACTTCTTTGTTCTTATTAAGTATTTATTTGCAGTTGTAATTAAATAGTTTTATTCAACATAGACGCATTGAGTTATACTTAAGTATTAACGGCCACCGTACGTCACAAAAAGAGGTCATAATAATTCATAGATAATAAAGAAAAGGGTTCTGTGGTGAGCCATGATCATCTACTCCTGAAGATTTATGACATTTTTTAAAAATGTATATTTATAAAGTTAAAGCAAGGAACATGTTTGAAAATTCTTTTAAAAAAATAAAAATTGTAAAATTTAATTACAGGAAAAAAGAACAGACAAAATAAAAAAAAAATGACAAAAAGGGAAAACAACTAAGGGTTGTTTATTTTTATTTTTTTGAAGCAGTCATTTTTTTTTTCTTTAATCATTTCACCCCAAGCAAGGCAATAAAGCCACTAAGATGTAAGAGGTTACTGAGAGGAGAAAGAAAACAGAGAGGACAATTTAAGAACAGGATTCAAGGAGACAGAAGATGACGAGTGACATTGCATTAATGTTATGGAGTGATTTCACAGTGGAGGCTTGTATTTGTACTAAGTCAGTCCTAAAATAGGTTCGACGTACAAAAGTTAGGAACTTCATATAATAGGTTTAACGCAGAGAAATCTAGTTGTGGTGGCTGATACTTTAATATCCAACTAACGGTCGTCTGGCATCGACTGACTGAGCGACTTACTCAGCGACTCGTTACTCTTACTACTCCTACTTACTATAGGTTGGAGAGTCTATTAACTATAGAATAGGTGTGTTCCATTATAACAATTAACATTTTTGAAGATTGTAGTTAAGAGGAAAGTAAGAAGCGGGAAGAGAGTTCCACAAGTAGAAGGGCAAGAGAAGAAATTGTTAATATAGAACTTATAGTTATGTCTAGCAAGTTTAATAAGGAAATTATGAGACCTAGCTGCCAATCTAGTACTGCGCTTGAATTTGTGAAGTCAAGGTAACAAAGAGAAAAGGTGTAGATATACAGCAGAAACACCAGACTGGATATGGCAGCAATATTTGATGTACAAATAAATAGTAGACTTATAAAAGTGCAAGATAGAAATTATCTAGCATGCTGTAGTGAATCAACTTTCCTAGCTGCCGACCTAGCAATTGATGCAATATAACCTTTTCACTTCATGTTAGTGGAAAACATGAGACTAAGAAGGTGCAATGAGTTTCTCTCCTGAAGCTTAGCATCAGCCATGCTTATATATATATCCAGGTAAGATGAGAACGAAGAGAGTACAATTCCAACATTCATAACATTTAATTTAAAAGAGAGCTCAATACAAAGTAGAGCAATATTATTTATTTTAGGATACTACATCAAAAACATGTTTTTGATGTAATATCCTAAATAATATATATATATATATATATATATATATATATATATATATATATATATATATATATTCTGCTTATGCATTATTTTATGGATAAAACTTATTTGAGTAAATGCTTTTTTTAATTAAATAGTATTAATTACATTTACCGGCCTGAATGTTCAGGAAATTTCATAGAAATCTGAGATGCAAAGTTAGGACTGATAACATTGTAGATTCTTCTCTGGATTTTGTCAAGAATCTGTAGATATACAACAGAAACACCAGACTGGATGTGGCAGCAATATTTGATGTACTTATAAAAGTGCAAGATAGAAATTATCTACCATGCTGTAATGAATCATCTTTCCTAGCTGCTGACCTAGCAATTGATGCATTATAACCTTTCCACTTCATGTCAGTGGAAAACATGAGACTAAGAAGGTGCAATGAGTTTCTCTCCTGGGGGTTAGCATCAGCCATTTCTGATGGGAGACAAAAGAGTTTCTGTCAGGTGATAAAGAGCGAGTAGTTTCATTAAAATTAAAAAGCCATTTTTTGCCCCAATTAACAATAGATTGAAGGTCATTTTCAAGATTAGCTGCCAATTTGGTTTTATTGAACCAATCAGATTTACTATTAAGACACAAGTAAATAGTTGTGTCATCAACATAGATAACGAGTTGAGAACTGATGACATTGGAGAGGTTGTTGTTGATTTCCTGCTTGCTGGAAATCCTCATCTGTTGTTCCAGTTTTTAAGAACTTAGGTGAACCATTTGACCCTTCTACTTTAAGGCAGTGAGAAAGTGACTGAAGCCAAGATGCCAGATCAGTACCGATGATATTGCTGATATTTATTTGAATTTTATCAAAAATTTGTAGATATTACAACAGGAGCACTGGATTATATATGGCAGCAATATTGGAAGCATGGATGAATGGTAGACTTATAAATTTGTAAGGTACATTCAGGAGAGAAAAATTGTTTAGCACAGCATATTGAAGCAACTTTTTTAGCAGCAGACCAAGCAATAGATTCAATATAATCTTTTCACTTCATGTCAGCTGAGAATGTAAACCCAAGCAGGCGCATTGAATCACTCTCATAAAGGTTAGCAATAGACATGTTGATGGGAGGGAAGAAGGTGTCTTTTTATAATGTGGAAAGTGTACATATGCATGTGCAATCTTTTTAATGTCATCGGTTGATAAATATTCATGTATTTAAGGATTCGCTTGAAAAGGCAGAGATTTTTCTGCCACATCTGTTGAGACAAGCTTTGCGAATAATTACAATCTATGGTGGACCATGTGTTCCATAATTTACAATGCTGAAATGAATCACTTTTGCTTTCTTTAGTGATGAACCCATTTTAAAGCCTCTCCTTGTGTTTGTGCCACAGAACTGACATGCTCGCAGGAACAAATATTAATATCATATACTTTACTGTTCAGTTTGATGCAGTGTGATGGTTAACAAGCTTGTCTTGCTAGATCAATTATAACTGAATAGTGAGTTCAATCCTACTGGGCACTCCATATTTTCTGCCTTGTGCCGCATCTAAGCTATGCTTAGAAAATAACCATATATCGGGCATTTCGATGTGGTGTAATGGTTAAGAAGCTTGTCTTGCTAGAACAGATATGACTGAGTAGTGAGTTCAATACTCACTGGGTGCTCCATACTTTCGGCCTTGTGCCACATCTAAGCTACGCTTTACTGTTCACAGTAATAGTTGTTATATTCACAGTGTTTTAACTACTGTACTCATCATCTGCTTTTGTACTCAATAACCTTTGTGGAATTTGAAACCAAACCCTTTATTCAATCTATGGAGTAAGATCCTCTTTTCATACTTAGGGGAGATAACCCATATCAGTCTTATTCACCTTTGCATTGCATTGTCCTTTTTTGGATTGATTCATTTTCTGCAGCTTGCCAACACTTTGCAGGTTATTTAAAACCAGAATATATTTTTAGATTGTAAGAATTTTTTTTGGCATAATGATTTTGTGATACAAGTCTTTACTAATTAACCCATAGCTGGGTGGAGAAGAGGTATTTGCATGTAAGTGAACATAATGAACCCAAATGGAACTTGATTCTATGATTAACAATTCCGAACCATTATCTATTACAACACCCACACATCCAAGCTTACAGAACCTGGTATTCCTAAGTGGTCACCCATATAAGTACTGACCAAATTCAAGATTGCTTAACTTCGGTGATCTTATATTTCAGCATGATATGACTGTAATCCTGTCTATTTCTTCCACTGAAACAGAGCATGTGACTTTTCAGCACTACCAGACTCAAGGATTGAACTCCTAATACTTTAATCCATTTATAAAGTTGGAGCAAGGAATGTGTTTGAAAATTCTTATTTAAAACAATTTTAAAAAATTATTTGATCGTACCAGTCATTCACCTGCTGGGTTAAAAATATTTAATAAAATTCCAGGTATAAGTAGAAAATATTGATTAAAACCTATAAATAGTTACCGTTTGCTCTCAACAGCTGAATCCACATTTTGGCTACAAGATCAAAGAGCTTTATTAATGCTGCCAAAACTTCCTAAAAATGTATATGTATTTTCTGCTCAGACTCTGAAAATAAAACAATTCCACAGAGCAGGCATACTGGGTTATCTAAGAGACACATGATCTAATGGATTAAAGAGTGTGAATTCAATCCTTGGCTTTGGTAGTATTGAAAAGTCACATGATCTAATTTAATGTAAGAAATGAACAAGCAACACAAAGTTGAATACAACTGGTGATTATTAACTGATATTTAATATAAGGAAAATGCATTGCAAGTAATTTTACGATGAAAATGCATTGCAAATGATTTTACTATGAAAATTCATTGCAAATGATTTTGCTATGAAAATGCATTGCAAATGATTTTACTATGAAAATTCATTGCAAATGATTTTGCTATGAAAATGCATTGGAAGTGATTTTACTATGAAAATTCATTGCAAATGATTTTACTATGAAAATGCATTGTAAATGATTTTACTATGAAAATGCATTGCAAATGATTTCACTATTAAAATGCATTGCAAATGATTTTACTATGAAAATTCATTGCAAATGATTTTACTATGAAAATGCATTGCAAATGATTTTGCTATGAAAATGCATTGGAAGTGATTTTACTTTGAAAATGCATTGCAAATGATTTTACTATGAAAATGCATTGCAAGCGATTTTACTTTGAAAATGCATTGCAAATGATTTTACTATGAAAATTCATTGCAAATGATTTTACTATGAAAATGCATTGCAAAGCGATTTTACTTTGAAAATGCATTGCAAATGATTTCACTATTAAAATGCATTGCAAATGATTTTACTATGAAAATTCATTGCAAATGATTTTACTATGAAAATGCATTGCAAGCGATTTTACTTTGAAAATGCATTGCAAATGATTTTACTATGAAAATTCATTGCAAATGATTTTACTATGAAAATGCATTGCAAGCGATTTTACTTTGAAAATGCATTGCAAATGATTTTACTATGAAAATTCATTGCAAATGATTTTACTATGAAAATGCATTGCAAATGATTTTACTATGAAAATGCATTGCAAATGATTTTACTATGAAAATTCATTGCAAATGATTTTACTATGAAAATGCATTGCAAATGATTTTACTATGAAAATTCATTGCAAATGATTTTACTATGAAAATGCATTGCAAATGATTTTGCTATGAAAATTCATTGCAAATGATTTTACTATGAAAATGCATTGCAAATGATTTTACTATGAAAATTCATTGCAAATGATTTTGCTATGAAAATGCATTGCAAATGATTTTACTATGAAAATTCATTGCAAATGATTTTGCTATGAAAATGCATTGGAAGTGATTTTACTATGAAAATTCATTGCAAATGATTTTACTATGAAAATGCATTGTAAATGATTTTACTATGAAAATGCATTGCAAATGATTTCACTATTAAAATGCATTGCAAATGATTTTACTATGAAAATTCATTGCAAATGATTTTACTATGAAAATGCATTGCAAATGATTTTGCTATGAAAATGCATTGGAAGTGATTTTACTTTGAAAATGCATTGCAAATGATTTTACTATGAAAATGCATTGCAAGCGATTTTACTTTGAAAATGCATTGCAAATGATTTTACTATGAAAATTCATTGCAAATGATTTTACTATGAAAATGCATTGCAAGCGATTTTACTTTGAAAATGCATTGCAAATGATTTCACTATTAAAATGCATTGCAAATGATTTTACTATGAAAATTCATTGCAAATGATTTTACTATGAAAATGCATTGCAAGCGATTTTACTTTGAAAATGCATTGCAAATGATTTTACTATGAAAATTCATTGCAAATGATTTTACTATGAAAATTCATTGCAAATGATTTTACTATGAAAATGCATTGGAAGCGTAACAGAGAATCAGTTCAGCCTAATAAAAGACTTTGAGTTGGTTGTATGTGGTGCTGTAAGCACCAAGAGTTGTGTCCTCTTCCCCAGTGGACTGTTGAGAGAAGACCTTCTACTTATAGTAAAAGGCTCTGACTATTTGTATGTGGACGAACAGGCTTCTCTGTTTGGTGACCCCTAGCATGACATGATTCTAAAAGCGTTATTCAGTAGTTGGAGTCGATATTTTGCAAGTGAGTTCTGCCATACCAAATCCTTACCGACAATGATACCGCGTTCACCAGCAGGTTATTCAAGGCTTTCATGGAGAATGGGATGTCCAAATGCACTTTCGGTATGCACACATGCTGTCTGGAAATGTGTCAATAGAAAGACACTATAGGACCATAAAATGGATTGTGGTGCAGATGCAGTGCCTCGTTCAAGAAGCTGTTTACTGGTATAATGTGAAGCCGAAGGATGACACGTAGAACCCAACAGCACCAGCTAATTCATACTTATGAGGTTAGGCTCAAGGGCATTGATGTTGTACCTGCACTAACACCATGAACAGTGCACAAAACATATAAAGTTGGATACATGGTGTGGGTGAGACCACTCCAGAATCGATGTACCTCCAAATTTACAACAGGGAAGGTCACTGGGATCATTAGTCCACAATCTGTCCTGATTGATGGTGTGCCACATCATGTTAAAGACCTCTGACCTGCATGGGATCAGTGCTCTGCTGCAAGCAAATGCTGATGATTCATCCACATGTGATGTGAAATTGGAAGTAAATTTCCAGATTTTTAATGCACCTCCTGCTGCGGTGGAGATGAATAGCAACAACACGAAGGATAAAGTACCTCCCACACGTAGTGGCAACAATGAGGACGAAGTACCGTCCCTGCGAAGCAGCACCAGAAGGAAATGCTCCCCCCCCCCCTGCATGTTGGTGCTGTGATCAGGAGATCAGTGAAAGTTTAACAGAGAATCATGGCAGTCCACTAAAAGACTCCGAGTTGGTTGTATGTGGTATTTCATTGTTAAGGAGGAAGTTCTACTCAGAGAGCTTCTTCTCTAGAACTGGTGTATTATGGATGAGAGGATGCTTCCCCCTTCAGTACACTCTTAAGAGTAAGAGGCACATTTTTATGCCAATATATGAGGAAGATAATTCTTAACTTAGTCTTGAACAGGTTAAGAATGTAGTGATTGGGGAAGCATTCTCTTGAGAGTCAATTCCACACAGTAGCAGTCCATGGGAAGAAGCTGTTTGAGTGAAACTTATTAAATATTCAGAAAATTTCCTCCCTTCTTCCTTTGTCGTAAATTCTCAAGAACAAAAAGTGTATAAATTCACTTTCATCATATGTTTAGGTAATATTACTAGTCTAATCAACACTTTATAAAAACAATAATCATTGCCAAAGAGTGAAGGTAGTTAAAATAATAGTGGTGTTAAGGGAAAAACCATCCTTTTGACACCGTTTTTTTTTTTGTTGGGCACTAAGGTCCAAGTTTGAACTAACTTATTTATTTCTATGAACAAAACATAAAAAAAAATTAAAAAAATTAAAATCTAGATTTGTTAGATTTTCAAAACATATTATTGAAATATCAATATTGTTTACACTGCTTTCTTCCCTTACTCCCAAACTGTGATTTAAATGCTAAGGTCATTACCACTTTAGAACAGAAATAACTATATATAAATCACTGAATTAATGAAAAATAAACCTGTTGTTTTATTTATTTTTTTAAAACTGATATTTTATTTACCTTTGTATAAGTCATCAATGAAAAAATTTCTCTTCTGAGCAAAACATGGTCACAAATGTAATCTGAAATTTTTCTATTTAAGTCTTTTTTTTTCTTATATGCAAAAAGCATTTCCTTTGTTTTTAAGCACAAATGAAAATGTTTACGTTTTTCCTTTCAACTCAATAAAGATAGACAACATCTGTCTATATTTCCGAGATGAGGTATTATAACTATTTACATTATTTACATCATTTGGACTGCTATCCTCATCTTTATTGTGATATTTACAACATTTTGGCCTTCTTCAGGTGATATACATTGGAATTTTGGACTGAACCTTTTTAGTCTCTGGGGGTAGATTGTTCTAATTCCACGTACTATGCCTTTTTGGGATATCTCAATTTCAGTTAATTCCCTTTAGTAACTTAACTCCCCACTCTTTGGATCAAGTTAATCAGCCAACACTTTTATCTGCTGGGACATGTGTCCTTGGGGACATCAGTAAGTGAATTTTGGGAACTTATAAACCTTATGTTTCAGTAACCTTTTTTTTATATGAGCTCTGGTAACAAAAAGCATGGCATAGGGAATTAGAACATTCTACCCCATGGACTACGTAAAGGTTTGAAATTCTAGCACATGTTACCTGAAGAAGGATGGAGCATACAACAGCCGAAATGTTGTGAATATGGCAATAAAGATAAGGACAATATTCCAAATGATGTAAATAGTTACAATACCTCATCTCAGAAATAAAGACAGATCTTGAAGAAGGCCAGTGCATACAACGGCTGAAATATTATGAATAGGGCAATAAAGATGAGGACAACAGCCCAAATGATGTAAATAGTGTAAAAAGATTGAAAAATAAACCCATTATTAAACAAAACAAATTAAGAAATATATTTTTATTATTATTGTTATGAACAAGGAATATTTTCTATTTTTTTTTTATTAATGAGAAATAAAACTGATATTTTATTTACCTTTGTATAAGTCATAACTGAAATATTTCCCTTCCAAAGTGAAATGTGGTCACAAATGTAGACTGAAGTCATTTTAGAATAATAACTGGTTAGACTCATTGGTGTCAGTAAGAATGATTCATAAACAACAGGTTGTCTAGTCACATGACCTGTGCAGCCAACCAAAGCAACTTGATTGGTCACAGAATACAAAAAGAAGATTATATATCTTTGCATACACAGTATGGTTCTGGTTGCTGACTCCTGCCGAATGTAAATGCCATTAAATCAAGAGATAACACGTGATGTAAGGGCTGTTCGCTTTTGTCTGTTAGTCTACAATGCAGAAACCTGACCAAACAACTTGTTTAACTTCATCATGACAAAATAGACAGCACAGTCGTTTTCTCATTTGTCAGTGGCTGTTGAAATGACAAAGCTCACTCATGCATCTATAATGTCTGTCAAATGTTCTGTTCATGATTAGACATAATTTCATTTTCTTTTACTGCTTATCTTTTGTCGGCTTTGATATTTTGTTTGTAGGGGGAAGAATAAGAGATAGAGTCATGCCTTTCCCAAGGACATTACTACAAAGTAAACAAATACTACCTCACCTGGAGGTTGAACTCTGCAAAGGTAAAGAGTTCCAATTACGCTACTATTTACCTATAGTTGCAGGGAGAAGTGGATTCATGACTTTCCCAAAAACATTTGTACAAAATAAACACATACTGTCCCATGGAGTTTGAACCCTACAGAGGTAAAGATTTCCAATTACCCTACGATTTACCCATAGTTTCTGGGAGGAGTGGATTCATGGCTTTTCCAAGGACATTAGTAGAAAATAAACACATGCTGCTACTATAAATTTAGGAGGGGGATGACAAGAAAGAACAGAACTAAGTCAGATGAGACTGAGAAGTGGCCTATCTTATTGGCTAGGAAGAAATCCCAGCATGCATCTGTGTGTTTTGTATATAAATTTAGGAAGGGGGATGACAAGAAAGAACAGAACTAAGTCAGATGAGACTGAGAAGTGGCCTATCTTATTGGCTAGGAAGAAATCCCAGCATGCATCTGTGTGTTTTGTATATAAATTTAGGGAGGGGATGACAAGAAAGAACAGAACTAAGTCAGATGAGACTGAGAAGTGGCCTATCTTATTGGCTAGGAAGAAATCCCAGCATGCATCTGTGTGTTTTGTCTATAAATTTAGGAAGGGGGATGACAAGAAAGAACAGAACCAAGTCAGATGAGACTGAGAAGTGGCCTATCTTATTGGCTAGGAAGAAATCCCAGCATGCATCTGTGTGTTTTGTATATAAATTTAGGAAGGGGGATGACATAGTAAGAACAGAACCAAGTCAGATGAGACTGAGAAGTGGCCTATCTTATTGGCTAGGAAGAAATCCCAGCATGCATCTGTGTGTTTTGTATATAAATTTAGGAAGGGGGATGACATAGTAAGAACAGAACCAAGTCAGATGAGACTGAGAAGTGGCCTATCTTATTGGCTAGGAAGAAATCCCAGCATGCATCTGTGTGTTTTGTATATAAATTTAGGAAGGGGGATGACAAGAAAGAACAGAACTAAGTCAGATGAGACTGAGAAGTGGCCTATCTTATTGGCTAGGAAGAAATCCCACGATGCATTTGTGTTCTTCTGTCTATAAATTGTGGAGAGCAAAGTGTTTTGCAATCATTCCAATAAGGCTTAGTACCAACAGTGATTGATGTTGCCTTTAAATCTTTGAAGACAGCAGGCAGCAGGGAAGCCAGCAATCAGAAGAGAGTTCAATAGAAGTGCAAGAAAAAACTTAGAATATAAGTTATGGTTACATCTAGCTAATTCAACAGTAAAACTATAAAACCTAATTGCCAATCAAGTAATACACTTAAATTCATTTAGTGGAGATCTCAAAGAGAGGACCTCATTAGAACAACTGCCATAAAAAAGTAGAAAAGACAGAGGGAAGCCATGTCATGGCAGACATTATAGACTATTTGGATTTTATTTAGAATCTTGAGATATACAGCCGGAACACCAAACTAGATATGGCAGTCATATCCAATGTATGGATGAATGGTATATTTATAAATGTGCAAGATGGATTCTGATGAGAAAAATTGCCTGGAATGACACAGTAAACCAACCTTTTTAGCAGCAGACCTCACAATTGATTCATAAAAATTGGCCCATTTCATGACATTAAAAAACATATGACCAAGAAAGCACAATGAGTTGCTCTCTTGGAGGTTAGCATCGGCCATACTGATCGAGGGCAAAAATGGTTCTCTATGATGATTAAAGGATAGCAGTTTCATTTTGGAGGTATTAACCCTTTGGAGATGGAGCTTTATTTGGAGTTTCAGTGCCAAGACAGAACCCTTTTCACATGCCCTGATTTGGAACACAAAAAATCTATGTAAAATCACAGGAGATAGAAAACTATCATAGAAATCACCATTGAAAGCTCCAGATGTGCAAGAAATACAAAAAGCAATCTGATCTTCAGACTTGTTGTATCAGGCTGACAGATTGGCCCAGTTGTTTTCTTCATCATTCGATTTTTTGGCCACTAGATCAGCCCTGTCAGGATTAAAATCTACAAGATATTTATTTCCCCAATTAACAACTGATTCGAGGTCTTTTTCAAGAGCAGTTTTACTTTGTCGGAAATTCATTACCCAACTTGTTAAGAACAACTGGATTAAATTAAATATCTGGCCAGAGACACCATAACTTGTGGATATGGTCGTATACCAAACCCTGTCAAACAGTTTTGAAATATCTAGAGCCACAGTCTGAGCTGGGCAAATTCAGTGTATATAGTTAACACTTCAGTAGTTGACCTTGAGAAATGAAAGCTATGTTGCTGGTATAATATTATCACTGATGTCAGTGTGATTAAAACATGCTACTGCATGTCTATTTTGTTTCTAATTCATTCATTTGACTATAAAAAATATTTTTTAAAGAAAAAATATATTTCTTCTCTGGGAAAAAAAATTATACTGAACGTTTCCTGTTTCTAAAGCAAAAGATATATTTACATGTCTGATTTTTCATAGTAAAAATTTGCCAATGGTTTAAAATAATGAAAACATTACCCTCAATAAAAGGTGACAAAATTCTAGAAACATTGTATGTAATCCTTGTTTATGTATGTAGCTATGCATGAATGAACAAGCAAGAACAAATCAAAACAACATTTTATCTTCCTCATGAAATTAAGCATACCATTCAGAAAGCCAAACAGGCTGCATGTGGCCTACAGGCCACAGTTTGTCCATAAACGGAATTGCCATTAAAAACAAAGTACAGGTTGAGTATCCTTTATACAAAATGCCAAAATCCAAAAACCTTCAAAATCTGAAAGTTTTTCAGCTGCTGACATGACTTACTACAAATGGAAAATTTCAGAAAGCACTAGGAAGATTCCTAGGTGAGGTGCAGCTGACTTCCTCTACCCTCGGTGGGGGTTCACCAGCCCAGCTACATAGGCTGCATTTGCACCAGTTTTTTTTTGTTAATGATTATCACGGCAACATTTTCGTTCATGTATTACTTATCAGGTGTTTCATGCTCAGTAAAGATATTATTCAGAATGTCAAAAAATCTTGCATTTATATATTTTTTTGTAAGTAGTGATCATGATTTTTTGTACATGGACAAGAAGTACAAGACATTATTTTTATGTGAAATTTTAATTTCACCACTTAAAAATCCGTGTAAGAATTACATGACTAGCGTCATTACCTGTATCTGTATGTACACAAAATTTATTAAATTTTATATAAAACTATTTTCAGGGCATATATTATTTATATAACACTACCTTCAGAGTATATATTATTTATATAAAACTACCTTCAGGGTATATATTATTCATATAACACTACCTTCAGGGTATGTATTATTTATATAAAACTACCCCATTTTATAGATGTTAATACAAATTATAAAGCTTGTATTCCAAAATCCAAAAAAATCAGAAAACAAAAGTACTTCCAATCCCAAGAAATTCGGATAAAAGATTCTCAACCTGTAATAAGTTTGCAAAACAGACTTTTTCTGTTATCTTATGAAAAAAAAAGAATCAAAAAATGTGAAAGATAGGCCAATTTAGGTTACACCAGGTAACTTCAAGGAGTCATGAAAATCCTTCTTCTTGTAGAGAGGCAGTTGTTGTTTTGAAATAAAAAGAGATTCCAATATTCTAAAGTAAAATGTCACACATGCCACCATTACAGATATATATATATATATATATATATATATATATATATATAATTTGTCTTTTTGATATCTTGCGCAAAAATCAAATGATTACTTGGAATGAATGCAAATGAAATGTGAAAAAAAATAAAACTTACTCTCACATGGCTGAGTGATTAGAACATTAGCATTTTGGGTTCAAATCTCACCCGGGTCAATTTGTCAAGAAGCTACCTTGTTAATACAGACAAACCTCTCATCAACGGACTAATAGGAGGACAGGGTGGTTGGTTAAAGCCGATTGTCCATAGATGGGTAGGGATTATTTTTGAGTTATAAAACCGCTATAGTAACTACCAGTAGTTATCATAATAATGCAAATACTATAAACATATATATATGGCATAAATAAATATATCCTTAATATAGATATATTAATCAAAATAACAAAAATAATACAGCTACTTTCTCATGCATGCACTAATGTATTGTACTTTACATACTGTACAACCATCTTTGTGTACAATTGAAAAGCCCACAACCACTGCCAAACGATCACTTTGAGGATTAATATGACTTGCTCCACTAAGCCTGCAAATTTTGAAATACATTGCTGATGATTTTGAATTGTTTTTCTGCAGAATTTTTTTATTTTTTTGCCTGCAGATTTTGTTCATTGCATCCAAAGTTCATTGATGGGGGAGTTTGTAGATGAGAGGTTTGTCTGTATTGGTTGTGCATGTGGCACTGTTGTAAAATGCCTGATGAACATACCATGGATTGATCCAAGCAATGTGAGATGTAACTGGATCGACAAAATCCATTAAAGTTTGTACTAGCACAAAGTTACAACTCATTGTAACCAAGAGTTTGAATATATTGGCCTTGTTCAAACAGATCATACCAGTTTATCTTTTCTCTACCAGAAAGTGTATCTAAGGTCTACTCAGCATAGTTGCAGTACACACCACAGTTTGGCTTTATAGGCATTAAAGAAGCAAAAATGTGTCTGATCAGGAATCTGCAACAGGGATCAGCTACATTATTTAAGTTATTCGGACTATTGTCCTCATATTTGTCACCATATTTATTACAATGTTTCGGCTGTTGTACACTCCAGCCTTCTTCAGGTGGTTGGATGTTGAACTTAACCCTTTATTTCGCTCACTGGAGTAGACTGTTCTAGTTCCACGTGCCATGATTAATCGATGTCAGTTATCAGTTATCTCCTGTTAAATCCCCTCTCCAATTTCTCCACCGCCTTAACCAGGTAATGAGCTCTAGTAAAATCATGCAATGATATCAGCAAAAATTTCAATATGAGCACAAGTAAAAAATGGTTTCTGAAGATATTAGGTTTATAATACCCAGAAATTCATACACACTGAAATTTCTCCACTGCCTTAACTGTGTTTTGAACTCACACTCTTTGGGTTCTGTCACTGGATCTAACCAATGCCTTTATCCACTGTGCCATGTGTAAATAATGTACATAATACCTCATCTCAGAAATATAGACAGATACTGAGGGATTAGCTAGCCACTTTCTTAGACTCCATAGTCTCCTAAGACTGAAGGATACTTACATTACAAAAGGGAAAGAGAAGAGAAAAGGGGAAAAAAGATTAAACAATGACAGAACAGCCATATGTTGTATATTACTGCTGGACTCAAATAAGGTGACAAACAGTTATATATAAAAAATATATAAATATCTTTATTGTTTGAGTTGTGGCTATTGGGTAGAGTGTGGGAGAGTCACAGAGGTTAGGATTGTGCACACAAGAATTGATGGAGACAAATCTTCAACGAGACTCTATCTAGCTTCTCTGCCAGGCCAAGAATTGGACTGGTTTTATAACATTTGGACACACATGCAACTTCATGTATTTATGCCTTCTTCCGTTATGTCCGCTACACAACTTCTTGTGGCTAGGCCTTCTTCTGGCTGTGTTGCCACACCTCTTCAGGTGTACGCCCATGCAAGCATGCATTTCCTTCCACTCAGGACACCTTGTGTGCCCCGTTTATTCAAGGCTCAGGACACCTGTGCATCCTGTTTATTTTAGCCACTGGATGCATTTCCTGTTTATGCTATCACCCATTCCAATTTTTGCTCACTCTCTAGTGCGGTTGAAGTGAAGTCAAAGGTCTTCCTCAACCGATATCCCACACATATAGATAATTTCTGGGAGATGTAGTGGTAATCTAATTTAAGTATGTGAATAGTGGAGACTATAGTTAACATCATGGAAGCTGACAATATTCAGTTGGTGTAACTACTTACTTTCGTATTGACCACTTTGTTATACAATTCTACAAAACTTTTAAAACTTCAAATGAAAAATAAAACTTTTCAGCTGTGTGTGATAAGAATATATATGCATAGTTTATGTTGGGTTTCATAAATAAACAATGCTAAAACCCTTCTATTACATGTACTTTGGCATAGCATAATGGTTACCAAAGCTAGTCTGGTTGACCATTAGTATTGGGTAGTGAGTTTAATCCTCACTGGGTGCCTCATACAAAATCCAACATTAAATGATGCGTTTGATGATGAAGGGGCATATTCAACATTTGAGAATTTTGTGGCAATATGCACTTAAAGGTTTTAGGCAGTTTTGATCAACATTTCTTTTTATGGTTACCCGTAAGGAATTGTAAATGTAGGACTACCTTATACTTAAATAAAATAATGACAACAATAATATTTATTAAGATTTTATTACAGGAAATATCAAGTTTTACGGAAACATTGCTGACAATTATGTATTTAGTTACATAACAAATAAATAAAAATAATATAAATTTTGATGCTATATTTGATTTGTTGTAAGGATTTTTCATTTTCTCCTTTGTTATTGGCAGCATTTTAGAATACTTTGGCTGCAATCCTAAGTTCCCTAAGTTGAACAAACTGGAGCTATTTCGTTTACGCTTTGTTACCTATCTTTTCCATTGTTGTTTTTAGAATGCTTTCTTCCAGTCATTTTGATGGGCAATGGGGAAATTCTGAAATTTAGAATTATCTTATTCCATTTCCAAAATAAAGCCTGTGAAAAGGAATATTTTAAATCAAAATATGACCAAAAATAAAATGCTTTTCACAAAAAACCTTAACGATTTCACTATAATTATGTAACAATATAGTAATATTTCACAGACAAATCTACGATTTATGTTACCTTATCTCATTGCATGGTTACAGACTATAAACCTAAATTGAGCTTGAAATATTGTGTAATCAGCTCTATTTTTTGTAAAATACTTGGATATGATATAATGAATAATTTCCAGCAAAAAAAAGCAATTTTTGATTTTGTGTTGAAGGCACCCCTCCTCTGCTGAATGTTTCAAATAACCTGACAAAGAAGAAAAAAATCCAAAGAAAAATCAGCAATATTATTGGTCCTGATCATGCATCTTGGATTCATTCAACTCCATAAAGTTACCTCCCTGTGCCTTTTCTATAAATACTTTCATGGTAATTGCTGGGATGAACTCTTCGCTATGGTATAATATTTTGTTTGGTTTCTGGTAAATAGATTTTTCATATTATAAATACACATTGGGGTTTAGACTTTTTAAAAATTGTTTTTTATCCTCCTCTCAATACAGACATGAAATTGTATAAATGGGTACTAGTTAGGATTTCATAGAGACATAATGGTGGATGTTGCAAGAATGGTAAGTAAGAATGCATCATTTTGGTGTAAGGAATATTGTGGTATGTTTGCAATCATTTGGTTGTTCAGGGATAAGTTTAATGTTCAGACAGAAGAAGACCGTGCTTTTACCTTATTCCGCATTTTGACCTTGTGTCACATTTTGTAATTTTTACAAATAAATATTGCTCTTTACTATGATATTACTATAAATTGAAGTACAGTACTTGATTTGTGGCAAGGCCTCATCAATTCACAGTTGAATTGAACAGATGGCACCACAAGTTCTATGCTAACCGTTTGTTTTCTTGCTTGTAGAACTCTCTTCTGGCTCCATGCTTTCCAGCCAACTTTAATCTTCAAAAATTGAAATCTAATGTCAGCCACCATCTACTGTTCTTCTGATTACTCTTCCATTGTTCCCGCTTCTTAGTAATGTTTTTGTTTTCTTATTCTTCCACATCCAGTAACCTTTTGTGGTGCTTTATGGCCTTTCTTGCGGTGAACTTGCTTTAAAAAAAGGTATGCCATATATACTCATGTAATGCGCAATCTCACATAGCATGTGACCCCCAAATTCTCACTTAAAAAAAATTACTTTATCATGTATCTCATGTATCATGTGAGTTCTTTTTTAAGAGACCAAATTACCGTAGGCAAACCTCTTTTTCTCTATCTCTTTATCCCATCTTCTAGTCAAATAAGTAAAAGAGAGTGATAAAAGTATCATTAGTAATGCTATGCTCATTGCATGAATGCACACAGCCATAAACAACCAAATGAAAAACAGCTAAACATCTTCTAAACATAAGCAATAGAAAAGATGCACATTTACTGTGTTTGTATTTTATAATACAATACTAATATGTAAATATTACATGCATTATTATTGGATACAGTTAAGTAAAACATCAGTTTTATCAAAATCATATTTATCTTAAATACATTTATACTTTCTGACTACAGTAAATGGTTATATAGTTTGGTCAATGGTGTAGCCAGGGCCAGAAATACATATGCTAATTTTATATCTTGTGTATGATGCGACCCTCTTAAAATTACCTTTGAAATTAGTTCTTCAAACGTCGCATGATACAAGAGTATATTCAGTATATATAACAAACCAACCTACAAGAATATTTTTTGGAAGTTACTTAAATCCTGTCTAGAATATAGAAATGGATAGTATATGCAGTGGCCCAGAAATGGGGGATGTGTTTAATACTAAAGAACAATACAAAACTGATCCCTCACTTTCTATCGTACTTTCATTTGATTATCTATAAGGATGTTTTGGAATTTCATTGGTGAATCTACTATGGCCAAGAAATGGGGGATGTGTTTAATACTAAAGATCAATACAAAACTGATCCCTCATTTTTTACAATTGCTTCCTTTGATTATCTATAAGGATGTTTTTTAGTTATTGTATATACTTGCGTATCATGCGGCTTTTGAATGCCTAATTTTGAAGCTAATTTTATGACATTAAATGGATATAGTTTGGTCAACGGCATGGTCAGGGCCAGCAGTCAACACGCTAATTTTACATCTCGTGTATGATGTGACCTCCTTAAAATTAGCTTCAAAATAAGGTCTTCAAAAGTCAATTTAATATTTACTTCTATGTTAGCATGAGAGCATTCCTTACAGAAGAAAATAAGCAGGATTTTAATATATAGATGATAGAAACGAATCATTTTGTAAGAGATATTATTTACACTTTTGATATGCACACTATTGTTCTCATCTTTGTTGTTGTCATCACAATGTTTCAACCATTATGCCCTCTGACCTTCATCAGGTGTATGTCAATTCAGGTAACCTGCAAGGAATTTCCAAATGAATTCTTTATTTAATCCACGAGGTTTCCCATATTATATATAGATGTTTTATTCAGGTCTTCTTCTTCATTCAGTGATTGGAATTTTGAACTGAACCCTTTGTTCCATCCACTGGGGTAGATCTAGTTCCACATGCCATACCTTTTCCAGATGTCTCAGTATCAATTATTTCCTTTTTAACTCAACTCCCCAAGACACTCTGCTGTAGCCAGGTATTGAACTCACAACTTTTAGGTCAAGTCACTGAATTCAACTAATGCTTTTATCCACTGGGCCATATGTCCTTGATGGACAATCTACCCCGGTGGATGAAATCAAGGGTTCAGTATGAAATTTCAATCACCTGAAGAAGGCCAAAGCACACAACAGCCGAAACGTCATGAATATGGCAACAAAGATGAGGACAACACTCCAAAAAATGTAAACAGTGTAAATAATTACAATATCTCATCTCAGAAATTTAGACAAGCATCTTTTTATTTCGTCAAATATAGTAAGTGTTGGCATGCAAGAAAATAATAATTTTTTTTTTGTTTTATCTCACTTATGTTATTTTTCTATTTCAAAGGAAATTTCTCCTGAAGTCATAAAAAAGTTCCATGCTTTCACAATGCCAGACCCTGGGGTCCAGAGGATTTTTTATGGCAAAGCTTTTGACCCTCAACGAGAACTGGCTGCCAAAATTTGTCATGGGATGTTGAGCAAGGATACCACTTCCTGCAAAGAACTCCTCCATCTACCTTTGAAGACGAATTTTCAGAATAAACTTGGAGAGCTCAAAGAAAATATTTATGCCAGCAATAAACGGGCACCGCTTGGGAAAAGCTGTCCGCAGCCATTATTTGCCCCTAAGAATTTAAAATCTTCCTTGGATATTTTTGGGAAGCCTCTAGTTAAGAGTAAGTTATTTGAAATAATTATTTTAGTGATGGTGTGAAAACTTTCTGATCTCGTACAACTGTTAGTGTTAACAGATTGCCCTACTTTCTCTAATGCAGACACCACCTCAAAAACTACTTGACTCCACCTGCCATGCTCTGTCTTTACAAGAGACAGATCCCAGTGAGGACTGAACTCACTACTCAGTCATAACTGACCTAGCAAGACAAACTTGCTAAACATTATACCCTGTCGAAGTGCCCAACCTCATCAAGTTTAGGGTCAACTACTATCTATCCTACATATCCTCATAATATGCACCACTTTCTCCCCACCCTACTGTATACAATTACAACAACCCCTTTTAGTAAAACTCTACCTTGAGTGGCTTTTGAGAGCTTTCATTGGCTGAAGAGTAGTGAAAAAAAAACAAAAGAAACTCAGCTCTCTTCACTGTTGGCACATGGAGTTAAAGTTAAATTTTCTAATATATAAATTCCCTTTTTGCTAGTGTTTAAATTTCTTTATTTTTTTGTACAATCTCATTGTCAACTCATGTTTGACCTCAACCACTTTCATAATTTTATTGTTGATTTCGTTACCACTGATAACGTCTCCAGTGACTCATTAGTCTAGTGAGCGACCTACATTTTAAGCCACAAGTTTTGCAAGCAAGCTTACCCTTTCTGTGGTACTGTGACTTATCATTCCAGGTAAGTTAACTCACTGAATTTGTTGCATAGATTGCAAGTGAAATCAGGCTGGACATCATGGTGATTACTTACATTATTTACATTATGAATGAAAGATTAAGTATACATATATCGATATATTTGTCTATATCCCTGAGATGAGGTATTATTTTTACTTGCATTATTTGGACTGTTATCCTTATTTTCATTGTCATATTCAAAACGTTTCGGTCATTGTATGCTCCAGCCTTCTTCAGCTGATTGCAATTTCGAACCAAACCCTTTATTTCATCCACCAGGGTAGATTGTTCTAGTTCCACATGCCATGTCTCTTCTGAGTTATTTCCTTTTTTTTAAACTCAACTGCTGTAGCCTGGTATTGAACCCACAACTCTTTGGGTCTAGTCACTGGGTCTAACCAACATCTTTATTCACTGGGCCATGTGTCCTTGAGGCAATTGATTTTCCAGTCACCTGAAAAAGGCAGGAGCATACAATGGCTGAAACATTGTGAATATGGCAATGAAGATGCAGATAATAGTTTGAATAATGTAAATAATCTAAGTAACCATAATAGCTCATCTCAGCGATATAAACAGATATCATAGTGATAGATTGTCTTGTTATGGTGACCTGTGTGACTAATCAAGCTATTTTGTAAAAGTCATATGGACCCACGTTCTGCACAGATGAGAGTTGTTAATTGTTTTAGTACTTTTTCTTTTAAGGAGGTTTATGTTCTCAGTGTAGCAAGCAACCAATTTTAGCTCTTCATACTTAATCCCACCTTTCTCATAGTCATTAATACCTGTCATTGGCAGTGTTTTGAAGTAGATATTTCAGAAGCAAGATCATCCCAAATACTGGTGTTTATGTTGACTTTTTTTTTTTAATCATTTCACCCCAACCAAGGCAATGAAGCCACTAAGATGCAAGGGTTACTGAGTGTTAGAGAATATGAGAAAAAAAAACACTATTAAAGAGAAAGAACAATAAAAAAACAGGAATTGAGAAGATACAAGATAGCGATTAACATTTATAGGTTGTGAGCATCTGGATTTATACTTTTCTCTTTCTTAAGAATTTATTTTAATTGTTTCCTCCCAAGCAAGGTGATAATGCCATTTGGATGCAGGGGGGTACAGAGAGTAAAAAAATAATTAGAAAATTTTAGTGGGGAGGTTTGAGGAAAGAACAATAAAGGAACAGGGTTCAAAACAGAAGATGGCAATTGAAGTTGCTTTTAGATCTTTGAAGGTTGTAGTTATCAGGGAAGCAAAAAATCAGAATGGAATTCCACAGGTGAGAAATGCGAGAAATATAACCATTAGTGTCAAATGGGTGGTTACGTCTATCTAGTTCAATAATAAAATGGAGAGACCTAATTGCCAATCTAGTAGCATACTTCAAGAGTCAGAGCCCAAGCTTTACTATTCTTATACACAGATTCAATAATGAAATGTTAAACATTATTTATTATGTTGTTTATTGGAATGGTTGACAAATCATTGGCTAATTGCTACATGAATTCAATAATAAGTTGAGAGCATCCAGATTTATCCTTTTTTCTCTTGAGAAATGACAGCAAAAATGTTAAACATTATTTATTAGACTGTTTATTTACACTATTATATTGTCTATTAGAATGTTTACAATTTTTAAAATTTTCTGAGCCCAAATAATAATAATAGGTGCTCTTTGAAAGCTCAAGATGATCAGAGCCTGGCAGCAGATCTATCCTCTGATCTAGCTTTAACAGCTCACTGCAGCTTTTAATTTTAAATACCTCCAAAATCAAGTTAGTAACTTTTAATCATCACCAAGCTGACCTCTATTTGAACTCAAGCTCACTCCAGACCTCAAGTGGAATTTATGTATCCAATCCATCAATAAAAATGCTGAAAAACTCTGTGTACCACCTGAGAAAGTATCTGGTTCCTTCTGCCATGCTTTATCTTTACAAGACAAGACCAAAAATCAAGTATTGTTGCCATATCTGGGATGGAGCTGCCCAGTCCTCACTTCCCACCTTTGACAGAGTTCAAAAGTGTTTACACAGACTATCACTACTCTATCCCTATTTCTATAGCATATGTTCAGATAGTCTTCATTTTTTATTTACACTATTTATAATCAGGACTAATTTCCTTATCTTTGTTGTTTTTATCACAATGTTTCAGCCATTGTGCCCTCTGGTGGATATTGATCTGGGTAACCTACAGGGAATTCTAAACTGAATCCATTATGTAGTCTACATAAGATAAGAGTAGACTGTTCTCATTCCACTGCTCATGTCTAGAGATATCGTCTAGTTCTTATTTTATTTACCACTGTTTAGTTATAGCTCACCCATTTTCTCTGAGTGCAAGTATACACTACCAAACCCAGATAATATGCTGAATATAAATCGAGTTAATAATGATAACTCGTCATCCCAGAAATTCAGATGAAACTTCATTCTTTAGTTTCACCAGTCCATACCTTCACAGCTACGACCTGTCATGCTACGTACACAGAAATCAGTCTCATTCCTTTTATATTCCATTGGTAATAGTGGGTAAAATAATAGAAACTATTTTTTGCTAACACCTTATACACTTCTGTTGCAACTTCTTAACATGCTAGAGAGGGATTAACAATTATAGGATTAATATACCTCTCCTGAGCTCAAAACTTCCCTAGCGTAGGCCCGAGGGCTGTTTCACACGCCTGCATCAGACATGGGAAACAGAGTCAAGCCATGACTTTACTGTAGAACTGTGGAACGCAGACTCATTTAGGTCCCTTGGGTTTCTGCATATTTCCTTTCACAGAATTCCTGTGCTAACTAAAAACATTCAAGTTCATATTTCAGTGGCTCCCTGTCACGAAAAATGGCAGAGTGACACACGTAATCTGATACCAAAATTCTTGATGCTAAAGAGGAAAATCTTGGCATTAAAATGAACAATCTTGACTCTCAGAAATTAATCTTGATAGAAATATTACATTCTCAAAGTCCTGATTGTAAAATTCTTGTATATTCACACCAAAGACATTCCCACTATTGACTTTACTTGGTTGATTGCGTAAATCTAACCATTAGATAGCCCAGCAGGTTAAAGCATTAGTTTGAGAATTTTATGACATAATAATTGCGAATTCAATCTCTGATGTGACCAGGTATTACAGACTCAGTGTCAACAAGAAAGCATTGTGAACAGGATTCAAAAAGAATCAGATGAGATATCCCTGGACTGAAATAAAAATAATCTGCCTTCTCTCCCACCCCTAAATTAAATAAAAGCTTCGATTTGAATTCCATGAAGGTTACATGGTTTGGCAGATACTTGAAGAAGGTTACTGATAATGACAGCAATGACAAGGATAGTAAATTATATAAATGATGATAATACCTCATCCCAGAAATTCAAACAGAAAACAATAATAACACTACTTGTATATCTATCTATCTATCTATCTATCTATCTATCTATCTATCTCATTCTGTTCATATCTATCTAGCAAGCTATCTACCTCAATTCATTCATATCTATTTATCTGTCTGTTCATATCTATCTATCTCAGTCTGTTCATATCTATCTGTCTAACTATCTATGTCAGTCTGTTCATGTCTATATAATAAATGCAAATGTCAGTGTATCACACTTTTTCAATTAAAGGAATACAACTTTCAATAGCTCATGTTACAGAAAGTGTGGATCCCCAAGTTTTCTTACTGGGATTGTTTTCTGTAATTTTTTAACGTGATTTTCTTGCAACAAATTGTTTTGTACAATAACAATTTTTATAACTTGGATATAAATTAATTACAAAATCCAGCAAAAATCACCCATGAAATAAAAATAATTGTTTGTATAGAAAGTAAGGACCTATGTACATCAAATTGTCTTTAAATTAAGTGGCAGCAGAAGAATTATCATTGAACTTTTAAAAAGTAAGCTTAATATAATATTATATATAATATAATTAATAATATATTTTAATAATATTAATATAATAATATGTAATATTAATGCAATTCTTAAATGCAGTGATCAGTTTTGAGTTTTTCTCCCTACCTATTGTGATGAAGGCCTGATCAAGAGCTCTCTGCGGGAGCTAGCTTAAATGCTGCCTGATAGGGTGGTTTTTAAGCTAGTCTATATATCTATCTATGAGGTCTGATAAAAAAGTAGATACATATAAACAGATTTATATAGATAGATAATGAACATATTAAGATAGATATGAGCAAGATATTGCCCAAGAAACACCACTTCTACTGCGACTGCAGTACACATGGTACCCCTACAACTCTGTGGGTCACAGGATAAAAAAAAAATTTTTTTGTATTTTTCTATGTCGATAGTATGGGATAACAATATATAAATTTATATATATTTTTTTTATATATTAAGAACAGTTTTGAAACAAAAGATTATGACAAATTGGAAAAAGTTTTTGTGATGTGTTTCATCCAATGAAGTCCTAACAGATGAAATGCATCACAAAAGCATTTTCCTGCAACAGGAAAAATATTTTTTACCTGAACAACTTTATCAAGGTAAACATAAGAATTTTATTCTGCAACATGGATTTATAGAGAGAAGGAAGAATATTGTTAAGGATTTCAAAATTTTAAAATTCAAGTACACTCAAAAATATTCTTAAGGCTAACTATGAAAGTCAAGGTAAACTATGGACAATGCTAAATGATGTAATTTAATGCCTAATAAACAAAAGTGAGTAAATTTTATTGTTATTGAAATTTTTTTTTTATATATATATATATATATATATATATATATATATATATATAAAGAGATGAGGTTATAGCTGTTCCTACAAAAGAAAAGTTTATATATTAAAAAGAAGAGAGAAACCGCAAACGTTTTTGGTTGTAATGTGGACTTTTTTAAAAATATATATATATTATTTTTATTTTCCATAAAGCATGATATATATTTAAAAAAAAGAAATCCACATTACAACCAAATACGCTTGCAGTTTCTCTCTTCTTTTTAATATATATATATATATATATATATTGTCATCCACAGACAGACTGTTTTGCTGTTTAACAGCTCATCAGAGTGGCTAGACATCCAATTACCTCAAGCCAGGATCAAAATATCAAATCAGTCAAAGACTCTACTCCTAAGCCAGTGGCGCACAGCAGGGATGAAGGTGAATTTAGATGTATTTATTTTTAGATAAACATTCCAGTGACTGGAGAACTTGATTCGTCTTAACGAAGAATCTTGCATCAGCAGCAGAAAATAGTCACTGTTTACAAATTCACTTTTCTTCCTGAGAGCTCAACCAAAATAATTTTTTCAGGAGCATGTATATATTGTTGTCCACAGACAGACTGTTTCGCTATTTCACAGCTCATCATTAACGCAAAAGACATCCGATTGCCTCAATTTTGATTGAAACCCAACTGATTTGGTATCAGTTGGAGACTATATATATATATATATATATATATATATATATATATATATATATATTTATTTTTAAGAATATTAATGCAATTATTATTTTGTTTTAATTTGATAAATTATTTGTGTATTTATTTATTCTAAATTATAGAGAGTTTTGATTTAACCATTTTCTTTTAATGTTTAAAATATTTTATAATCATGAGAAAGCAGTATCACTTTTAGGATAGGAGATATTTAAAAAATCCAATGACATAAGTTAACATTTTGGCAAGACTCGATACTGGCACTCTCAAGAACTTTTCTTCTAAGTAAGTTTTTCTTTTTTTAATTGAATTCCCTCCAAGCAAAGATGTAAAGACAATGGGATACTGGATGTGGAAGAATTAGAAAACAGAAACATTACTAAGGTGCAAGAACATTAAAAGAGCAATCAGGAAAACAGTAGATAACAATTGGCATTGCATTTTAATTTTTGAAGATCAAACTTGACTGGAAAGTAAGAAATTGGAGGAAAGACTGAATCTTAGTACAAAAATTTTTCCGGAGTCACCATAAGTTTTCAACGTGTGAAGAATACCTGCATGCTAAAACCTATTGAATGCTTTTGAAATGTCCAAAG
The DNA here is from genome assembly GCA_903632075.3 of Acanthosepion pharaonis. NCBI lineage: Eukaryota > Metazoa > Mollusca > Cephalopoda > Sepiida > Sepiidae > Acanthosepion > Acanthosepion pharaonis. Next base: position 259,266 of record CAHIKZ030002158.1, read on the forward strand.
TAAAAAGCCTGAGCTTCACCATTCTTATCTAAAGCTTGATAGACTATTTCTGCAATGATCATCAATACATCAACAGTTGACCTAGAGAAACAAAAGCCATATTATTTGTCTGTGATGTGAGATGCTTAATTAATTCAGCATTGATTAGGTCTTTTAGTAGTTTACCAAAAAGAGGCAGAAGGCTATTTTATGATGTCAATGAACACTTGTTGTCACTTTTGTAATGTCGACAAATACTTGTTGTCACTTTTGTAATGGGCATTGTAGTAGAGACTTTGTAATCATAGATGCAACTATAGTAATGCTGTTGAACAATACTGGTGTCAGATGCCTTTGAATAATAATCACACTAATAGTACTTGCTCCATAATACTCACTTGAAAAGTAACCACTGTATAGTGATCACTAATGCAATGCTAATTCTCATATATACATTTCCTTTACCATCATATGATCTACTAAAATGGGATCGCCTGTGTTTGCTCTCTGGTGATCTGTGTTCAAACTCCATCATCGGTAGTGACACTTTATTCCAATATAACCGGCTAATAGGCCAATAATTAGAAGAGTTGAATGATTCACCTGAGTTCTTAAAGACTGGAATGATAGATGAGGATTTCCAACAAGCAGGAAAGCAAGAGTCAGTGAGACATTTATTGTACAGTTTACAGAAAACAGGAGCCAGTTCAGAAGCACACTTTTGCTCTTTTAATCAGTGTGGCATTCTTTAGATCAAAGTTGTGGTTGAACTTATTTCTGTGTATGACTAATGCATTTGATAAATTGTTCTGTATAAGATAAGGTTTATTCATATAAATACAAATTTTATTGTAACCTAATTATGTACAATAATGGATATATGCAATATAGGTGAACAATTCAACTAGAAAAATTGAAAATAAATACAATGTATCTAAATACAAATTAGAGACATGTCATAATAGATCATTCCATCTTAAATAAATCAACAATGTTTTGTGGCAATTTTTAACATCAACTTGAGATTTTTTCTTGTTAAAAAAGTTGAATAATTTTAACACATCAACATTGCAGGATGGATAAAAAAAAATAGTGAATTTTTATATAGATCCGTAAGTTTTTTTTTTTGAGATTTAGCATGAACAAAACAAATTCATGGATTTGGGAAAGAAAAAAAAAAAAGAATGAATGTCAAATCAGATGAAAGAATTTTTTTCATCCTTTTTTAGTCAGTTTGTTGTTTAGTTTAATTTGTAATGTATATAAATGTAGGTAGAAAAAAAAAAAAATGTTGATAAGATAGTAAAATACAAATTTTAAAGCATTGCCATTACCCCCAATAGGTGAACAATTCAACTAGAAAAATTGAAATTAAATACAATGTATCTATTTTCGGGGTCATAATAGATATATCTTAAACCAGCCCATATTCAACATTATGAATAAAAGATATTGAATTTTATATAGTGTTTTTTTGTGTATTCAAATAAATGCATGTATTTTTGACATTTGTAACAATTTTGATTAAAAAAAAAAAATTATTTCAAAAAATGAATAAAATAATTGAATTTTAATAAAAATTTTGGTATTTCATTAAAAAGTAATTTTTTCCTGTATATCATATAGGGTTAAAAAATATTTCTTATAATAGATTTTCAATGAATTTATTGTATCAATTTTTCTGAATAAGGAAAATTTATTTGCAGGGCATGCTTTTAACATATATCTTTTCATAGTGAAAATTTTTTATTTTTGCAAATCATACCCTTAGATAATTAAAGGGAACCTTATTTCAAAATTTTTAATTAAATGCACCATTTGAAAGGTCTTTAGGTCAGGAAACATCATGCAAAAAGAAACAGAGTTGAATTACCATTTTGCCCCATGTTTAAAATGAATTGGGAAGCTTTTTTCTCAAGAACTGCCACTTCAAATGGAACAAAAAAAATAATGCTAGTAAAAAATTGTTAATCTTAAAAATCTTCAAGGTGAAAAAAAAATTATTTCAAATATCCTTATCCTGATAATCTTTTTCCTGTCACTAATTTTTCAATTATATCCCACACCTCATTCATCATCAGATCTATCAAAAAAAAAGGAAAATATAAAAGATTTAAAAAAAAATCAGAAATAATTTGGAATTGTTTTATTTAAAAACAAAGAGAAACAAATTTATCCCAAATGTTAACTCTAAGCATCATTCTATGAAAAACAAAAATTATGAATTCAAAAGAAAAAGATTTTGACCAAAATAAATATAATTTTCAATTTTTTTTTTTTAAAATTTTCATTTGCCAAAATCTATTAAATCGAAAATATCACATCTTCAAAAAAACCAAATGATGATTTCGATTGAAAATTTTCTCAAACACATGAAAAATATCAGAATTTTTTTTTATATCAAAAGAAAAGTGTTCAACATTTTAACAAGGGTAAATATCTTGGGAAATTGGCTCTTTATTTTCAGAATACCAACATTTTAATTTTTTAAATAGGAAAAAATTTAAATTACAAATCGGGAGAAAAAAAAATGAATGAAAAAAAAGGGCCAAAAAATTTTTCAATGAATAGTTGACATTATTAAACTTGTAACTATTTAAAAAATATTTTGATATTATCTAAATTTTTATTGGATAGAATATAGTAAAATAAATTTTAAAATTTTATAGAGAAATAACAGACAGACATGCAAAATCTCTTTAACTATTAAAATTTATAATTTTTAGAAACCATATTATTTATTTAATATTTATAACAAATTATTTTGAAAAAAAACCCTGAAAAAAAGGATAAAGAATTTATTTATTTAGACATTTTTTTACTTTACAAAAATTTAGTAAGAAATTTTTTTTAAAAAGAATTTAAAACTATTTTTAAAAAATTTTAAAAAACATATGAAAAAAATTTTATGTATTTTTAAAGAAAAATATATATAACCAAATAATTTAAAAAATTTTTTATTAAATTGTTTATTTAAATGAATAAATTTATATTTATTTTTTAAAAAAATTTATATTATTTACCAAATTTTTTTTAATCAAATAAAAATGAAAGGCAATTATTTCCAACTAAAACACAAGATTTTTTTGACTTTGAAATAATTAGAAAACAGAATCATTATTGAGGAATTTAGAACAGTATAAAATTAATCAAAATATTTTGATATTTTAATTGACATTGAATTTAAATTTTGAAAATCAAACTTGATTGATTAAACTTTAGAAGCCAGTTTATAAGTTCCACAATTTAGATTTGC
>CAHIKZ030002158.1:267500-415000 GCA_903632075.3 Acanthosepion pharaonis
TTATTTATATTATTTTTTTGAATTTATAAATTTTTCTTTAAAATTGGTAAATTCATTTTATTTAATTTATAAAATTTTAAATTTTATTTTTTTTAAATAATTTTTAAAAAGATATATAATTTAAATTTTATTAATATTTCATCTTTAAAATTTGGAATTAACTATTTTCAATGAAATAGAACTCAATAATATTTTAAACATGACAAATGATTTGGATTTTTTTTTTTAATTTTTTCCTTTAATTTTTAAACAACATAAGTAAAAAAAAGAAAGATTTAACTTTAAATAAAAATTTTAAATAAATGTCCATTAAAAATTCCATATTGAAAAAATTAAAAGAAAGTTATAATTATTTTTTGAATTTAAAAAAAAAAATTTTAATTTAAATTTCAAATCAAATTTTTTTTTTTTTTTTATGATTCAAATTAATGAATATAAAAAAAAAAAATTTTTAAGAAAATTTTTATTTTAAATTTTTTTGTAGATTATAATTCATATTTTTTTGTTATAATTTGGCATTTGTTAGAATCAAAAAATATTTTTTTTTTTAATTTTACCTCAAAATTAAAAAAAAAAAAAAAGAGCATTTAATGATGAAAAAAAAAAAATAAAAAAATAAAAAAAAAAAAATTTTTATAAATCAAAATTTTATTTTATTATTAAGAGGAATGACCAAAGTATTTTTTGATTATTTTATTAAATTTTTTAATTTTTAGCATGTTTGAAATTTTTAAAAAATTTTTTTTTTTTTTTTTTCAGAATTTTTAAAAAATTAATAGGAATTTTTAAAAAAAAACATTAAAAATACATTGTTTTGGAAATTCTTGAAAAATCAAATAATTGTAAGATTTTAATGAAATTTTCAGGACTTATTCACAAATGAATGAAATTATTTTTTTTTTTTTTTTTTTAGAAAATTTTTTAAAAAATATTTTTTTTTTTATTTGTTATATTTTTTTTTTTTTAATTTTATGAAATTTCAAGAAATTAATGAAAAAAAGAATTTTTCATATTTATATTAGTTAAAAGCAGGACTCCTTGGAGAATTTAAATCATCAATTTTTTTTAAAAAAAAAACAAAATTTTTTCATTTAAAAAAATATTCTTTGAATCAAAAAAAAAAAAATGCAATAAAACTATGACATTATTTAATTAGAAAAGCTTTTAATTGCTTTTATAAATAAGATATATTAAGGACACTATTATTAAAAAAAATTTTTTTTTTGATGAATAATGAATTTTTTACAAAAATTTTTTTCATTTTTAAAAAATTTTAATTAGAAAAATTTTTAAGTTTTAAATCTTTAAAAAATTTTGTATTAATTTCACCTTTTAGATGATATTATTATTAAGTAAAAAACTATATTTACTAATCATAAAAATGAAAAAATTTTAATACAAATCATCAAACACCAATATTTTAAAAAAATAATTTTTTTTTTTTTTATGTGTATAAAATGCCGATTTTTTTAAATATGGGCAACCATACATGACATTATCAGAAAATAAGAGCAATAACTATAGTAAATTTAAAGTCAAATTTCTAAAATTCAATAAAACATTAGATTACGGAGAATATTTTCTTAAAATTTTTAAGATTACTGAGTACTTAAAAATTATATAAAAAAAAGGCGCTCATGTCATTTTTTCTTAAATTATTTTTTACAGATAAAGTCTGTAGAACAACATTAGTCCAAACATGTCAGGCTGTCAACACCTTAAAAAAACAGCTACTGTTGGGTTAAAAAATGCATTTTTTGCAATATTTTAAACTTAAAGTAAATAATATTTGTTTTCAAATCAGATTAATTATACTTTAAATCAGCTAATATTCCTCAAATAAAGTTTCAGAAAAGTATATTTTATTTTTGGAAGATTTTTTTAAAAGAAAATTACATTGTGATGAAAGAAAAAAAAAAAGATAATCAGCTACAAAAAAAAAAAAAAAAAAAATCCTTCCAATCAATTTAATTTTTTTTGAAATAAAAATATTTTGCTTATTTGAAATATTAAATTTAATCTATTAGCTTGAAATTAAAAACTAAAATAAAAGCTTCAAAAAAGATTTTTTCATTTTTAAAAATTCATTTTTAACCTACCTTAGATATTGTTTTATTATTTTTTTGCTTTTTTTGGATGTACCTAATTTTTATCATTTTAGAAGGTATTGATATTCATAATATAAATACTGTCAAATTGGTCACCAAGTTATGACAGTTCCACCCTACAATGATTTGTGGTTATGACACAATCTCCATCAATTGTTTCAACTTATGCCATTTACATTGTATATATGACAGAAGAGAGACAAGATCTTATGATTCATCATCTCATCTGCTAATAAATATACAAGCAGCTTAAAACAATTTCATTTCATTATATGTATTATATTTATGAACTCCCTGTGTCTTTTTACTCCTAATTAGGTTAACATATGCCATAAAAATGCATTGTTATGTCCTAGATTATTACTTTACTATTGCATTAGCATAGGTGAGTGACATAAATGCTTATTCACAGAAAATCACATGTACATTCCAACTTACGCAGAAAATTGTGTTACAACAACACATCATCATCATAGGAGTGGAACTTTGTTGTAAGTCGAGGACGTTTTGTATTTTGTTTTTATTTACAAATGTCATGTTGGAAATTGTACTTACATCATTCATAACTGTACGATTACAAATTAGGATAAAGGAAAACAACAGTAGTACACAGTTATCAATGATCTAGGCTCACTTTCAAACTTGACATTTGTAAATAAAAACAAAGTATAGATAACTCTTTAAGAAGTCAGGGATCAGTTTGACACTGTATTTATATTATGAACAGGACCCTCACTTCTAAAATGATAAAAGTCAATATTTTTTTATTCTAATAAATGTCATGGATAGAACAAGGTCTAATTTTTCCCTGTTTTTTTTTCTGATTTATTGATTGATTCATTCATTTTTTACAGCTTATCAACTCTTTTCAAGTTATTTACAGTGAGAAAATATTTTTAGATTTTAAGATTTTTTTTTTGTAAAACCAGCTCTTAATTGCTGTTTTTCCCTGTGAGAATCAGCTATGGGCAAATAGTAACCCCGCCCCCAAACAGCACACTATAAAAGCATAAAAATACATTTTTATAGTAAAAATACCAGCAATACATTTTTATGTAAAAAAAAAAAAAATAGCAACAATACCTATTTATAATAAAATTAGCAACAATACATTTTGAAAGTAACATGACAGCAACATATTTTATCTGTAGTTGAAGGCAGCCAATTGCGTTAAAAATATATTCAGTTGAAGCCATAAAATTGTGTCCAAATTATTTAGATTTCAGCATTAAATGACCCATAGAGGTGTTGATTTACCACTAAACAAAATCAAACAAACACTTTTTTGAAATTATGCTCTGCTACCAAATTGTCCACATCCATAGTGGGAATCTATTCAACATGTTGTCCATTTTTTTCCCTAAAGTCTAACTACCTCAAGGGCAGGTAATCCAAGACAGAAGTAACCAAAATATCAAGACTTCTCATCAAAGTCAAGACTCTAACAAAAGAAAATAGCTCTGTATATGCAGTTGTGGTAGAGACTATAAAGCAAGAGTAAGGCTGAAGGACATTAAAAAGCTATAATCCATGGAAAGATTATAAAATCAAGCATGGCTGATCATGTGTGAAGGTAAAAAAGAAGTTACCAACATGTGAAATATAATTAGAATAATAGAGAATGACATTAGAAAATAAGGTAACCCAAAGGATCCTTGCAAATTGTATGTTCTAATTATCTCCTCACCAGGCCATTTATATAAATGAAAACTCGGGTGAAGTTTTGATATGAAAAAAAAAAAAAACTGGGGTGACGTTTTAATGATCAAAAATTTTGCCACAGTAAAACAGTCTTGTCTCATTGTTGACCTCAGTTGGACACATGTTTATGTTTCTAATAAGATTATGGAATTTAAAAGGTTGCATGTTTGTGTGTGTTTTAGGCGTGGGCATGTTCACATCTGATAAACAAAGAAGCATACAAAAGCTTAGGTTTCTACTACAGATGTTTATTCTCCTTTTTATATATTAAATGTGTATAAAAAAAAAGTTGACAATTTTCTTCAGAATAATTATTTTTTTTTTGGAAGGAGTTAGATAAGTATTTTAACAAATTAATGGTTGAGCTCAAAGACATTTTTTTGATGCAGAGTTGGAACAACCAAAGTATTTTTATACTTTATTATTGGAGTTTTTGAAAATGAATAAAAAATGTGTTATTTTTTTTTGAAAAGAGAGTTCAAAATTCAGTTGACTGGAGAAAAAAACATTCTTCAGCAGGAATGTAATTACCACATGGTAATACATCTTTGAGAAAGGAAGGAAAGAGATTGAGTCAGGAAATGTTTGTTTTTTATATTTATGGTGTGAAAATTTTTTTTGATCTAATTTATATTTTAAAAGAAAAAAAATATCAAAAATTTGGTTTTTTTTGTTTTTTACAACATATCAACCTCAATGGGTTATTTAATGTCGACAGCTTTTTTTTAGGATAGATATAATAAAATAGAATATGTATTCTTTGGTTTAGACTGGTTTGGTTTGTTTTAATTGCATATCAACCTCAATGGGTTATTTAATGCTGACAAATTTTTAGGATAGTTTCGTATGAATAGAATATGTATTCTTTTGGTATAGATTGGTTTGGTTTATTTTTTTTTTACAGCATATCAACCTCAATGGGTTATTTAATTTAAATAACATTTTTAGGATAGATCCGTATGAAAAGAATCTTGTATTCTTTGGTTTTAGATTGGTTTGGTTTATTTTGTTTCAACAGCATATCAACCTCAAAAATTTTTATTTAATGCCGATAACATTTTTTATTGCTGGTAATATTTTGTTTTGTCAAAAATCTGTTTCTGGTAATATTTTTCCTTCAAAATTATATTGCTGGTAATAATTTTTTTCCAAAAAGTATTGATTGCTGGTAATAGTTAACTATTTGCCCATAGCTGGGACCCTAACAGGTGATACCACCCTGGGTCAGGGTGGACCTGGGAACACCAGCAATTAAAAGGTGGTTCCACGCTCCTCAAAACCTCCTGATCAGATGCCTTACTGCTGAATGTAGTTTATCGTCTTACCCAGCATGGAGAAAAATATTTTTCATGTTAAAACAATGCAATACCATGAATTTTCTTGTTTGTGTCACTTATGGAGTGTAGTGTGAGAGGTGAAATTGGGTGGGACTGGTTGTTAGGCACGTCATGGTCTTAGGTTTGTTTAACTTGAGTGTTATTTAAATTTGATAAAGGAATTGTTCATAGAAATGAGTGACACAAAGCAAATCTTTACAGGTCAGGTTTGTTTTCATCAGGGATATAGGTTTTTTTTCAGATTTTCGACTAAATGACACCTTTGATAACTTTAAAATATATAAATAAAGGGATGTAACAGATTAAAGGAGAGTTCTTAGAGTAGGAGAAAATTTATAAATTATAATAAAAAAAAAACAGTCAAAAAAATAATAGAGAATTTATCCATTTCAATAACTCTCTTTCCTTTAATACCTCACATCCTTTTATCTATATATTTTAATGTTATTTTTAAACCCCTTTTTATTCCTCTTTTAATTTTAAATTAATATTTCATATAACCCCAGATTAATGTCAAAGGGTTAATATTCGTGTTTAAGTTTATAGAATTTATTCCCTTTTAGACAAATACCTTCCAGCCTCCCCTGACTCCTGTCTTGTGCCTTTCGTCTGATTGAAACATTGAAATGGATACATTCTGTATTATTTTTTTGACTGTTTTTTTTTTAAGCTTTCACAGTTAAATTTCTATTTCTGACACAAACTCAGTCTATACTGAGGTTGATAAGACAACCTATATTTTCATCTGCCAAAATAAGCTTATTTTCTATATGTGGTGATTTGGTATTTTATTGTTCATTAATTATAATCAAAATATAAATCTATGTCCCAGTTTTGTCCCAATCTCACCTTTCCTGAAAGAATTACTGTTTTCCCAAGCCAACATACACAACAGCAAATATGTTGAAAAATCAAAAGAAAACGCTTAAATCCATCACCTTGTGTTTTGGAAGATGTACAGCACATACGTCCATCTCTACCATAACAATCTAATCACAATCCGAACAATATTCATTTGAAAAGAAAATTTTTTGCTCACTTTACTTTTGCCAAACTTTGAATTAGGATGCTTTACGACTTCCACATGCTTTGACTGACCATTCAACCACCTGATGGACATTCATGAAAGTTCTCAAATTTAAAAGCCTTGATAAACCAATGACATCCTTGCCTTTCTATATAAACACGTGCAGCAAAAAAAAAAAAAAATCTTACATTGACTTATGGTAATTACCAAGTCACTTAGAGGACAAAACGCGTCGGCTAAGAAGTTTTTTTTTTCTCTTGTGTCTTTTTATTCATAAATTAAAAAAAATAGATAAAAGGGGGGCTTTGTCCTACGTTGCATTTTAAATTTTTAACTTTTTTTTTTTTTTTTTGTCATTTTTCTTTTATGTCTCATGGGGATTTTATCTTGTTCTAGCGCCGAAAATGACCACAATTCTGATTCAGTACCAAACACTCTGTAGTTGACTCGAACATTCGTTCTATTTTTTGAAGGACGTCACGAAAAGACACAGAGAGAAAAAGATAAGAAAATAGAGAATAAAAAAAAAAATGAATAAAAATCAAATATCCATACGAGAAAGATCACTAAATTTTTAAAACGGTTTTTCCTTTTAGTCTTCTTAAGTGTTTGTGGTGCTTCTTCAGCTTAGGACAGAGGAATGACATATTTCAGCTGAGCTGACAGTTATTCATACGAAAAATAAAAGAGAAAAAGATAACCATTGATGTCGTAGTTTACAAATCAAAAGCCCTTACCAGCTATGCATAAATGGAGAAAACAAAAGAATGCCCAACCTGTTTTCTTAGCATTTTAAAGCCTGTCACCGTTATAAAAACCTAACGAGAACGAAGATAATTTGTTTAGTTAAACTTCAAAAACCGAATTTAAACAAAAAAACCAGTTGCTACTGTAGTGAATGCCTACTGCATTGTAAAGAATTGCCAAAGAAAAGGTGTTAAATAAGAATATGCAAGTGCCTTAATTTTTAAATTTTGTGTTAAAATAAAGAACACGAATTGTTTTATTTATTTATTTGTAATACAGAAAAAGGTCACGTACTCCAGGTAGGATTCCTTTCTCCTGGTTGAGTCAGTGCTTTTGGAAGGAAATCAATTCATAACAAAGGGAAGTAACTCCAATTAATAGTGGCATGGTTTTTAAAAAGCCAAGCTCAGTGTTGGGTTGCCATATAATATGGTAATTATTTAATTTTAATTATATTTATTTTAAAAAAAACAAACAAACAAATTTGTATGACTTGATAATTACGAAATAGATAAAATTACTATACATCATTCCGACCAATATTTTTCTGTAAAACTAATTTATTCCTGGCAAATGTTTTTTTTCTAGTGAAAGTGATTACTTTTTTTAGTTTTTTGTTTTTTAATAATGGTTCCAACGTTACTTTTAGAAACGAAGTCAAAATGCGACAGGTTTTTATATTTAAATTAAAAGATCGCGTAGTATCGGAATTCAAAATGCTTTTTTAGTTCAACACTTGTTGAGGGTTTTTTTGTTTGTTATAAAAGTTAATTATATCTATTATTAATAGAAGAAGAAGAAGGCTATTCTAAAAACAAAACAAAGCTCTTGGCAAGAAAAGAGACTCAACAACAAACTCAATGATCATGTTTGCTTTTCTTTTACATGAATGGACATGTCCTTTGATATAAATGTCAGTTTTTATGTTTTTAGCATTATCGAATTTGTGTCTTTGTCGAGGTCATTGAAGTTAAATGAAATGGAAGAAGAAGAAAAAAAAAACTTTTTTTTTTTTTTTTTATTAAAATATCACAGAAACGGAATAAATATTTTTTTTTATGTCCACAAATTGGCATTTTTTTACTTTTTGGGGGCAACGATCCCGAATTGTAGAAACTAAATTCGAATACAATTTTTTTTTTTTTTTTACAACTTCACCAACTACAAAAATGGGTTTTAAAATTTACGAACATAAGTGATAAAAAAAATACGTGCTTTCAAAACGCATTTATTTTAAAATTTCACTAACTTTATTTTCTTTCAAACTGAACGGAAACTTAAAAAAAATGACAACTGAATTAAAAAATGTTTATTGTTACTTTTATGAAAATAGTTTTTACTTTTAAACACCCATTTTAATTACAAATTTTTGGTTTTAGATTTATTTTTTAATTTTACAACTTCAGAACATTTTTTTTTGTAAGTTTTTTTTTTTTTTTTTCAGAGGTGAATTTTAGATTATGAAGCAAGAAAAAAAGTAGTAATCTTATGTTTCTTCTTGTTGCAGTCACTTTTCAGAATTACTCTGGTATTGGTCGGGACAAGATGTCTTTTAGTTTTTGCAAAAAAATGCCGTGAATTAGTGGATAAAGAGAAGTAGTAACCGTCGTTAAACAAAATAACGACCACATATTTAGTTTGGTGTCGGTAGGTTGATAAGTACAATTCTACTAACACCCTCCATACACCAAGATTCGACTGACTGCGACTGACTATTGAATAGTTTATCAGAATGTTTGAGGGGATGTGACCTTATTACGTATTAAGGCTTAATATCTATCTATCTATCTATCTATCTATCTATCTGATATGTATGATATATCCCAAAAGAACAAAACCAATATAAATTCAAACATTCATAACATTAATTTAAAAGAGAGCTCAATACAAAAAGTAGAGCAATAGTTATTTATTATACATTATTACATTTGAACATACAAGTTACCACTACAAATATATATATATATATATGACTGTCTCCCTCTAGTGTAGAATGGTTGGTTGGTTGTGAATAAAATGTAATTGAATTTAAACCAAACTGTCTTGTCTTTTTCTTTTCTTTCTCAGACTCACCCTTAGAATACCTGTCTTTGTCAAACTCTTATTTTCCGTTTTTACCTGGTATGATATCTCTAAGTTAAATTAAATCATATGATTTTTTTTTATTTTACTTTTCTTTCTGGATGAAAAGAAACGTGGCGAGTGTACATATCTTGTCATGTCATCATCCACATTTGAGGTTGATTTCATGTGGCTGTGATTCAGGCAATGTCTGTCTGCTTATTACCTTATTACAATCTTACCTCTCTATTAATGTAGAATGTGACACAGGGTTTTTTTTATGTGGGGTGTCCGTACGCATACATATGGATCAGAGAGAAAAATTGCCCTGTTCATGCAATCAATGTCACGCTAGCATCGATATCACACTGATCCCCTCACCTCTCTTACTGCAATGGGGAATGTGCTACCACAGGGTTGGGATCCCCAGGACTGGACACCTTCTCTCATAGCTCAAATAAGGAGAGAACAGATACTACACTTTGATTGTGGCTAAAAGGCTGCCGATGATTCTATAATTAATTTATGTTGTTTTTTTTTTTCAAGTTTTTCCTTTATTTCTTTCTCATCAATATCACTGTTATTTTTAATATCTGTCTATATCTCTGAGATGAGGTATTATGTTTGTTTACATTATTCGGACTGTTATCCTCATCTCAAGGCAACATGGCCCAGTGGATAAAGATGTTGGTTAGATCCAGTGACTAGACCCAAAGAGTTGTGAGTTTAATACCAGGCTACAGCAGTGGTGAACCAAAAAAACTTGCAGAGTTGAGTTAAAGGGAAATAACTGAGACCTCCGGAAGAGGCATGGTGCATGGAACTAGAAAAATCTACTGCAGTGGACGAAATAAAGGGTTCGGTTTGAAATTTCAATCACCTGAAGAAGGCTGGAGTGTATAACAGTCGAAATGCTATGAATATGGCAATGAAGATGAGGATAACAATCTGAATAATGTAAATAATAACTGTTATTTCTTTTCTTTTTTTGTTCTTCTCCTTTTTCCTTTGTTTTCTCTTCTTTCTTATTTTTCTTTCTTTCCTTTCCTTTTTGTTTCAACTTTGATTTCATTTTTTCACAATCATAATGTCTTTATGCCCTATTCATATTTTCCTGTTTTCTTTTTTGTTTCTTCTTTTTTTTTAATGCAGATCTTTTCTTTCCTTTTTTTATTTTTCTTCTCTTTCTTTTTTCCTTTACTTTCTGTATCTCCTTTATTCTTCTTATTTTTTTGATTTTCAAGAACGCTGATGAGCACTCAACCTCCTCTCACTATAGACTCATCAGTCTCAGTGCCATTAGCAAGCTTTTTAAGGTTATAATCAACAAGAAGGTTGTTGATCACCTAAATAGGAACAATCTCTTGAGTGACAAACAGTATGGGTTTCAATTGGTCTGATCCACTGCTGATGTCCTAACTACCATTACTCACAGAATCAGTGAGGCACTAGACAACAAATACTTCTCAAGGACTATCACACTAGATATTTCAAAGGCTTTTGACAAAGTGTGGCATAAAGGATTACTGCACAAGCTCTGTAGCTATGGAATCACTGGAAGAGTTTTCTCAGTAATGAAGTCCTTCCTAACAGGTAGGTCCCTGAAGGTAGTTGTTATGGCCAGTCCTCCAAGACCCTAGAAATCAACTCTAGTATCTCCCAAGCTTTCCTTCTTGGACCAACCCTCATTTTACTTTATATAAATGATCTGCTTAAGAGTATACCCTGATCATTTGTGAATATCTATGTGAATGATATAATGGTATATGGGTACACCTCCAAAACTCTAGACAACCAGAGACTGGCTGCTGATCTCACTACTGGCCTAGCTCTAGCAGATCAGTTGGGGAAAAACTGACTGGTTACATTCAAGGCCTTGAAAACCAAACTAGCTACCTCCATCATTGCCGATTGGACATTGAACCATCACCAATCACAATGAATGGATGTTCCCTTAGGAGGCTCCATACTTTGAGTGCCTGTTGGGATTTAAACTCAATCCAGATCTCAAGTGGAAAATGTACATACAATCCATCGCTAAAAATGCTGGGAAAATGGTTGGATCACTGTACCACTGTAGTAAGTACCTGAATCCTTCTTCTATCCTCTACCTTTACAAGAGCCAGATCAGACCGAAAATGGTGTACTGCTGCCATATCTGGGCTGGAGTGGACCAGTCTTCACTTTCCAGTCCTGATAGAGTCCAAAAGTGTGTCCTTATCCTTGTGGGTGATGAATTATTTTCCATCCTACAATCCCTATCTCACAGATGAGATGTCACAAGCCTCTGGCTGCTCTATTGCTATTTCCATGGATAGTGTTCAGACGAACTTCATTATTTAATTTCACCAGTTCTTACCCTCAAAGCAAAGACCTGCCATGCCACACCCATTGTAGTGAACCACTTTTATTCCCTCTGGATTCTGTTAGTGAGATTAAGTTCCACTTGAGCAGCTTCTTGCCATGAATCTGTATAAATAAAGCACAGTGTACATGTGTCCATTCATCCATCTGTTTTTCAGTCTCAACAAACTTGAAGTAACGAGACTTAAAAATTAAATAAATAACTCATTTAAAGTTAAATTTAAATATCGAACAGAGTGAAAGATTTAAAAAAACAATCATTTATTAAAAGTTTAACTTTAATTTCACTTTTCATCGCAATTGCAATTGATATCGTCTAATTAAACTGTAATTAAAACTTAAGAGAAGCACAGTACATTGCTCATATGTTTTTTTTTTTTTCTAGCACATGTACTGTGACGTATTCAAAATGTTACATAGTTTGTGTTCGTCTTTTAAGAGTGACTTTATGTGAAGGGATCATAAAGAATGGTGATTTTTAAAAGAAAAGAAAAATTACACACAAAATAAATGTAAGCAAACTACGGCGATCAGTTGTGTATTTGAAGAAAGATTATGCCGAATTAAAGTGTCAAATAAAGATAAAATAATTTTATTATTTCTAAATTCTTATAACTTTTATGTACAGAGGACACTGAAGATATAAACTTGAAGGTTCAAAAGCCCCCTGCTGGAGCAAGCCTAAAGTCTACTCAAAGGGCAGCTTCTCAGCTAGTCAAAAAATTAAAAATGATGATGAATAATTTTTTTTAGAGTCAAGTTAATTATTTTCTTCATTAGTGTTTTCTGAAGACTTAGTAGTGCTATTAGTACATATAGTACATTAGTAAAATACTTATATAACTCCTATTATTACTTGAAATAAGATATGTTTCTTGAAAAGTAACAGTTATTAACATGTAAAGTTCAATTTGAGACAAGTTTAAATTCTGGCTTAGTCTTCAGCATTTACCTTCATACTCTTGAGAAAGGCATGAATCCGTTTTTTCTTCTTCCTCCAACTATGGGTTAAATAGCAGGGCAAAATGACCTCTCTATCTTTGGATGGCAGCCAGTGTAGAAAAAGTAAAACTGAATTCAAAACCACAGAGAAGGTAACGAGAAACTACTCCACTATCTTTCTCAAGAATGTATGGCAATTCACAGATAATAAAGAACAGGAATCTGTGGAGAGCTATGATCATTTATGTCCTGAAGGGGGATGGTATTAAAAAAAAGTACTTGCTATATGTTGGAAATGCGTATTTTAAATGTTACAGAGACAAGATTAAAAATTTTCTTTGATTTTTACATTTTTATTTTTCAATTTACCATGATTGTTTTTTAAAATCTATCTATATATAAAATTCTGTGACATCTGTCTATCCATCACACCTGCTAAAATAACCATACATTCACCAATCAAAACCATATTTTGGGGAGAAATGCAATCAGGTAAGGTTGGGTACAAATTACAGTTGGTTTTACTAGGGTATGTAACTTAGAACAATAAATTTTCATTCATTCTTTTGGAAAAATTAAAAGTTTTATTATTTAACATACAAAATATTCCCACTATTTTAAAAAAAAATTAATGATTAAAATAACAAATATTTATTTAATAAAAATGCAATATTGTTTTTTGCATATCTTTTCTTTAAGTTTTTATATATACAAGAATTCAGTTTCCAGTTTGTCCTGCATTTGCAAGAACTATAAACAAATCACAAGGCCAAATGCTTCAAAAAGTTGAAATTTGGTGCCAGAAAGAAATATTTACACATGGTCAGTTGTATTTTGCATGCTCAAGAGTAAGAAATCTTAAGAATTTATTCTTCGCTGTTAAAAAGGAAAAAAAAAAATTTTTTTAAATATTGTTTACCATGAAGTCCTTTAAAATTACATTAAATTAAAGAAATTATTAAACTGCAAAGTAGGATTTTTGTCATTTTTTCCAAACAAATCAGCTTATTCAAATTTCATTGATTGGTTTGCAAAACTGAATGAGACGTAGAGTTTGTAAATCTTGACAAAAAATGTTAGCAGTAACTTCAACAATATTAAATACTAAGGATTTCAACATGCATCTGCAAAAAAATTCTAGTAAAAGTAAATTTCTATAGATGAGGAAAAAAAATGTCAGTGTCTGCATTCTTTTTTTTTTGTGTGTGTCAGTTTTCTTCCAAAAGGTAAATCCATAAAATTAAAAAAAAAAATTAATATTATGTGAAGAAACTCCCAAAATGAAAAACTATTTATTTTATCATAAGAGACAACTTAAAACCCTGCCACCAATTTTTTTCATTTTGTTGTGGGAAGCACCACATTTTTTGTGAGGTGTGAATGCTTTTCAATAAATATTCAATGGCTCCTGGCACATTTGCCCTACAAACAATATTTGGCAAACTCATGTGAGTCCAGGCAAAAATATGGAACAAAACAAGGATTTTAAACACAGAATTAATGGATGTATTAATAAAAAGAAATTACATTAATGTGTACAGAGTTGAAAAGGAAAGGAAATGACATTAAAAGGTTTTTAAGAATGTGTTTCTTTGTATGTGAAAATTCAGTTATCAGTGGACCGGGGGGGGGGATGTGTCCCAGCAAAGATGCCCTTATCTATATTAATGCTATATCTTGAAGAATGAGGAAAAGGAAGAAAATATTTGTCTTTCTATAGACTTAAATAGCGCCACCTAGAAGGCATTTTGCAAAATCAAGTAGGGTAACCCACAAGTTCTTCTAAGAGTTATTGGAATGCTAACTTCTTCTCTCTGTTGCATTTTGAAGAAGAAATGACAACTGATGGACACCCACTTCTGGGTTTTATTACCACCATTAAAAGGCAATTTGGTCAGATATTGTTTGATTTTCTTTGATTTTCTGAGTTCTGCAAACAGCGGTAATGTCTTTGAGGACTGGTTTAAAATTGACAGAATTTAAATACTTTTCTGCCATTGTAATATCCGAAACAAAGAAATTAGATTAATACATGGTTGAAAAGGAATGTAAAAATATTAAAAATTTAGCTATTAAGAATGTGCTTATTTTACTGTGTGATACAAGCAAGTGGGATACATGTGTGAGAGAGTTCAGTCATCAGTGGACTGAGGAAACGATCACGACCTGACAGGGACACTTCATATGTACTACTTCATATTGAAGCAAGTGGAAGGAAATGTTTGCCCTTTTATTGACTTTAAACAGCGCCACCTAACAGGCATTTGGCAAAACCAAGTGAGATAACCCACAGTTTACATTTTTCAATATTATTTAAATGTGGACTATTGTCCTCATCTTTGTTGTTTTTATAACAATGTTGTGCTTGCTGTGCTTGTCAATCCAGGTAATCTTCAGATAATTCCAAATGAAACACTATATTGAATCTCCAGAGGTAGATTGCTATCATTTCACTGGCCATGTTTAGAGATGTCTCGTCTAGTTTTTATTTTTAGTACCGTCCATTTAATGAAACAAGCCGCCCCCTAAAAGTAAGATAGGGAGGAGTAGATGCGATAGGCAACAATAAACTATGGAAGAACTCAAATTTGATTGCTGCATTCAAGTATTGGATTAATATTTAAGCTTACCTTTAAAAAGTCCAATGATAATTCTTCTGCCACCATTTAATTTAAAGACAATTTGATGTTCGTAGGTCCTTACTTTCCATACAAACAATTATTTTTATTTCATGGCTGACTTTTGCTGGATTTTGTAATTAATTTTGATTATTCCCAAATTTATCTGCAAATAATAAAAATTATTATTGTATAAAACAAATTTGTTGCAAAAAATTATGTACAAAAATTGCCAAAAACAATTGCAGTAATGAAAACTTCGGTATCCAAAATTTCAAGATTGCAGTCCAGATCTGGCCTGGAATGTTTTTAATATGTTCATGGTGTTAGCCTGATTTCAAAATGGTATATGTTGGGCTATGGTCTCTAGGAGTAAAGTTGAAAAAGTGTGACATACTGACATTCACATTTATTATATAGAAGATGGGCTATTGAAAGTTAGAGAGTTGTGTCCCTTTAATTGAAAAAGTATAACACACTGACATTTGCATTTATTATATAGAAGGAAGATAGAAAATTAACCTTTGATTTGAAGAGATTAAGAAAGCAGTGTCTGTGGAAGCATCCGTGTGGGTGTCTGTTCTACAATGTAGCAGTTGTTCAGAAAAAAGCTCTCTGAATGGAACTTTCTTCTTACATTTGGAATATGGGACTGATTTGAATCCGTGGAAGTGGCACGGCAAGTCCTATCTGTAAAAGTCTGAACTGGCAGAAGTAAAGAATGGAGCTCATCTGAACATTTAATTATTGCGACTTTTAATACTTTTTCAGTCATGTGAGATGCAATGATTATCGCAGTCCAGAAACTATACATTTACACTTGCATTACTTTGGCTGTAATAAAATAAATGTATCTCATCTGAACATTTGCTATGGAAATAGAAACAGAGTAATGATAGGCTTGCAACATTGCATAACTAGTAGGGGTTCATCATTTGAAGTTTGAAATTCTCTAATCTGTAGTCAGTTTCGTTGTGCTTGGAATAAAATTCCCTAATCTCTTTCATTCACCAAACAGCACCACACAAGCCAAACAATCCACCACATGTGTCTCCTGTTCAGTACCCAAAATTGCACAGCTGTGTCACCTTGTCAAGCACGTTTTGTAGCTTCAGTGACAGGTTAGATTTGCATTGGTACAAAACATAGTCTAGCAAGACAAACCTGCTTTGAGATCTATCGTTTCTTAAATATACAACTTGTAAAGCTACCGTTTTCTTTTTGGGACACTTTACACATAAGACACATTCAAACCCACTTTCTACCAGGAGGTAAGCCATTTTCTCTCATGTTGCAGAACAGAAACTTAAAGTTTTATTCTATCAGGAACATTTTTCACATGGTGAAAATTTTGAGGACAATTCCTACAAGAAAATGAGAATTCAAGAAATATTATTAAGAGTCTCTGTAAAGAATGAAAGAAAAGTTGAACTTTGTTGGTTAGTTAAAGAGTGAATGATGTATATTGCCTAAGCCATGTGCAACTACTAAAGGAACGTTGATTTTAGTGTCCTATCTCAACCTTAGTCATAAGTAAAAAAAGAGCTTGTCTCTTCAGATTCACAGCACACATGCTCCCATTTTTTTTTCTTTTTACACATTCCCAAAAGCTGAAAATGTGTTGCTGCTGTTGATAGAGTTATCAACACGTGTGTCTAGCAAAATGTTTTACCATCTGCGACAGTGTGAAAGTAGTTGCAGAATGGAGAATAAGTCTTTTACCACAAGACTGCATAAAATGAACAGGTTTAGATTGGTTCAGTCAGGAAAAGGTTAATATAATTACATTGTATAGTGAATAATTATTGCAATACTTCTATGGGAACCTGTATACAGAAATGACAATGGCAAGAATAAAACAGTTCTATGGTAGTCAACATTATGTAGAAAGAACAGGTTTAGATTAGACAGGAAAAGGTTAATATAATTTCATTGTATTGTGAATAATTATTGCAATATTTCTATGGGAACCTGTATACAGAAATGACAATGGCAAGAATAAAACAGTTCTATGGTAGTCGACATTATGTAGAAGGAAGAGGTTTAGATTAGACAGGAAAAGGTTAATATAATTACATTGTATTGTGAATAATTATTGCAAAAGTCTTAGCATAAACATACAATTGTCACAGCTATGAAAGGGTGGGTAAAATGAGTCAAGCCCTAAAAAAGAATCAAATAGAAAATACACTGTTAATTACAATTGGATCTTGTGTATAAACAAATCAATCAATACAGGTTTTATTATTTTTAGTTGATACCGTTGACTTTATTTGTTTTTGGGAGGCCTTCAGTGTAGATGTTGAGATGCAGAGATGGCATCCTGTTTAATGGCATTGGAAAGAGAATTCAGGTTCAAATCCCAGTTGTGCATACCATAACCAACCAAAGTGAAGTTGTCCATGTTCGTCGTTACAGTCGTTTTCATCTCCTCATCATCAAAAGTATTAATCATTTCATATGTTTCTGATCAAGTTTTGTGTTAACCTAAGCAAAAATGCTGCAGAAACCTATGAATTCCAGACACCATATTATACCTGCCATGTGTACCACTCAGGATGGTTTGTTCCAGAAAAATACCTGCTCCTTAACTGCTGACCATTGTGTGCAGATA
Organism: Acanthosepion pharaonis; assembly: GCA_903632075.3. Lineage (NCBI taxonomy): Eukaryota > Metazoa > Mollusca > Cephalopoda > Sepiida > Sepiidae > Acanthosepion > Acanthosepion pharaonis. The sequence continues at coordinate 285,020 of CAHIKZ030002158.1, forward strand.
ACCTGAAACTGGTTTCAGGGTATACTTGACTGACTGCATTATTCCAGACTTCACTAAATTTCCTTCAGCCTCAAATTCAGTTATTTTTATTTATTTTTTTTTAAGCATTTCACCCCAAGCAAGGTGGGAAGCCACTAGCACACAAGAGGTTACAGAGAGTGAAAGCAAGAGTAAAGAGGGGTGTTTGAGGAAACGATATAGAGAAAAACAGGGGTCAGGATCAAGACATCACATGATGTCAATTGACATTACAATTGAATATTTTAGGATTATAGCTATCAGGGAAGCAAATAGAAGGAATTTGAGTTCCACTGGTGGGAGGTATGAGAAAAGAAGCTGTTAGAGTAGAAGACACGGTTACATTTAACTATTTCAACAGTGAAAGGGTTAGACCGAGATGCCAACCTAGTAGCACACTTGAATTCATGCAGATGGAGTACCAGTGAAAGTAGCTCATCAGAGCAGTTGCCATGAAAATATCTGTAGAAAAGACAGAGGGAAGCCACTTCACATCTGTGAGAAAGTGACTGTAGATGAGATGCCAGATCAGGATCTATCATATTTCATATCCGTATCTGGATTTTGTCTTTTATTTTGTCTTTTTTTTTTTTTGAAATCATTTCACCTCAAGCAAGGCAAGGTAATAAAAGCCACTAAGATGCAAGGGGTTTCTGAGGGGAAACGAAACAGAGATGGCAATATAAGAACAGGGTTCAAGAAGACAGTCTTCTATGTCTCATTGTTGCTATTATTAAAGGCAGACAAGGGGGCTATATCTGTCTATATTTCTATTTACACTATTTACATTGTTCAGACTATTGTTCTAATCTTTATTGTCAGATTCTTAATGTTTCGGTTCTTGTATGCTTTGGCCTTCTTCAGGTGATATTTTTTAATATTTTGAACCTAATCCAGAATAGGCAAAGTTCAGTTTGAAATTCAAAAAAATATCACCTGAAGAAGACTGGTCAAAAGTTTGTGAATGTGCCAATAAAGATGTGGACAACAGTCCGAACAATGTAAATGTTTAAAGGAACTATATGTTATTACTTTTTGGGGTGGGAGTTTTAATAATGTGAGTGAGGTAGGCACTTAAGATTACACTTCTAGAAATCAATAAATACACAGATTGACTACTATTTATTGGGCTTCTTCTTCTATGTGTTGTATTCCTTCAGGATGTGGCTGATCATGGCTCTCCACAACGTCCTGTCTCTTGGACTTAGTAAAGTTTGTATTTTTACTAATCCGTGTTCTGTCAACAATTTACACAAGCTTCTTCTGCTTCTTTTTCTTCTTCTGTGTGTTGTATCCCTTAAGATGTAGGTGATCATGGCTCTCCACAACTTCCTGACTTTTGTAGTTCTTAGTAAAGTTTCTCTTTTTGCTATCTCTCCTAATCCCTGTTCTGTCAATTATTTACACAAGCTTATTCTTCTATATGCAGTTTCCTTCAGGACATAGGTGATCATGGCTCTCCACAACTTCTTGTCTCTTAGAACTCTTAGTAAAGTTCTGTCAACTATTTATACAAGTTTCTTCAGCTTTTTCTATGTGCCGTATCCTTTTAGGATATGGCCGATCATGGCACTTCACAACTTCCTGTCCTTTGAAGTTCTTAGTAAAGTTTGTGTTTATGTTATCGCTCCTAATTTCTGTTCTGTTAACTATTTACACAAGCTCATTCTTCTTCTATATGCAGTCTCCCTTCAGGATGTCAGCAATCATGGCTCTGTGGCCCTGTTGCTGTACGCTTTGCTAAATGCCACTTGTTTACTTTGGTCCATTTCCGTTGGTCTGTCTCCACTCTGCACCAATCTTATGTCGCCACATTATGTTTTTGTGCTTCAGTATCCACAGGAATATTCCTGAAGAACTGTCAAAGATCAGACTTGACTTCTCTCTGTCCTGACTATGCTTGTAAAAGCCTAAAGTCACCAGTGTCACAGTGAACTTAATTAACTTCAACACTCATTACCAAGTGTAAAAATAAGAACTTTTATTTTTGGTACTATGATTGATTAAGATCATGAATACATAAACAAAAGGGATTTGAAAAAGTTTATTGTATAAAGAAATCTTAAGCTTGAAGGAAGAGGTTGACAGGCAATTGCAGTTATGGCTAAACAGTCCAGAGTTGTTCAACTGAGGGCAGTTGATTGATGGATTTCAAAAAGTGGTGCAGAGAAATGGACATCAGCTGATTTAGGCACCCTGGTCATTCATTTGGCAAGACCAGGTCAATCTTATTTCTGCTCTTTTGGCAACTGCTTTTAGGGGGATGCAAACATGAATTGAACTGCTGTGATTGGCCAGCTTTCTCACCAGTAGAGACAGTGAACCAACTTTCCTACCAGTAGACACTGTGAACCCAGTTCCCCACAAGGAGACACAGTGAACCCACTTTCAAATCACTAGACACAGTGAACCCACTTTCTCACCAGTAGACACAGTGAACCTACTTTCCCACAAGTAGACACAGTGAACCAACTTTCCTACTAATAGACACAGTGAACCCACATACCCACCAGTGGACACAGTGAGCCTACTTTCCTACCAGCAGATATAATAAACCAACTTTCCCACCAGTAGACATAGTGAACCAACTTCTCCACCAGTAGACACAGTGAACCCACTTTCCCAGCAGTAGATCTAGCAATTGATTCAATATAATCCTTACACTTCATGTCTGAGGAAAACTACTGATTTTTTATTCCAATCATAAAAAATGATGTTTATGTTTATTTTTTTTTGAGGAAGTTTGTGGTGGTACCTAATATTTCTAAAGTCAGAAAATTCTCCCTATTTGAAGGATTAGCAAAACTTAATATACTACACGTTTTTCTTTATTTGGAATTACCAACTACTAAAATGAAGGCATTTTATTTTAGATTTTCCTTGTAACTGCTAAAATTGTTAACATTTTTATTCATTTCACACCTGGACTAGAAATAAGAATTATTGTTTGCTGAGGTAAGTGAAAAAGTAAGTATTTCGAATACTTTCCAACTTGACTGTAACACCATCTTCCAACTGCCTTTCTACCCCACCTTTTTTTTTTTTACTGTAAACTGCATGTGCATTTATTTCCAAGGTGAAAGGTAGCTTGAATTGAATTATAACAGAATATTATCGAATTATCAACACAATTGTTCACTATCTGTTTCATTTCTAAAAAGAGGTATTGTAGTTATTTACACTATTTACATTGTTCAGACTGTTGTCCTCATCTTCGTTGCCATATTCACAATGTTTAGACCGTTGTACGCTCCAGCCTTCTTCAGGATCTGTCTATATTTCTAAGATGAGGTATTGTAATTATTTACACTATTTACATTGTTCACACTGTTGTCCTCATCATTATTGCCATATTCACGACTCTTCAACTGTTGTACACTCCGGCCTTCTTCAGGATCTGTCTATATTTTTGAGATGAGGTATTTTAATTATTTACGCTATTTACATTGTTCAGAGTGTTATCCTCATCTTTGTTGTCATATTACAACATTTCGACCATTGTACTCTCCGGCCTTCTTCTGGATCTGTCTTTATTTTTGAGATGTGGTATTGCAACTATTTACTTTTTACTGTTGTCCTCATCTTTGTTGTTATATTTACAAACCATGAAGAGTTGAGTTACAAAAAGGGAAAAAACTGATATTGAGATATCCAGAAAAGGCATGGCATGTGGAACTAGAACAATCTACCTCAATGGATGAAATAAAGAGTTTGGTTCGAAATTCCAAAGTATATCACCTGAAAATGGCTGGAGCATGCAATGACCAAAATGTTGTGAATACTTGTGAGTTATTTTACTGCTTGTTTGGTGGCATGTATGTAAAATGCTATTTAAAATTTTAGATAAAGGAGGAGGCCATTTAATTTCAGGGAGGAGGAAGGTCCTTTTGAGGAGGTGCTAATTTGTTTAAAGTGAACCACATTCTGAGGCAAAAAAACTTCACTATAGAGTTCAAAAGTATCTACACGGTCTTGTGGGCAATGAATTTTCTACCTTACAACCCCTTTCCCACAAACTAAATGTTGCAAGCCTCTCACTACTCTATCACTTTCCATGGAAAGTGTTCAGACAAACTATATTCCTTAGTTCCACCAATTCTAGCCTTCACAGCTAATACCCACCATGCCACACACATTGTAGCAAATCAACTTCATATTCCATGAGTGAGACATAAGTTTATAAGCTGTGCCTCTTACTCTGTAACCCTCTACCGTGAGTGGCTCTTTGGACTTGTAGAGAGTGAACATCATTGAAAAAACAAAAGAAAGAAAGAATCCTAGCTGTATTGATGCATTTACTCATTCTTTGAAAGACTTAAGAGATTAAAAAAAAAACATATCAAGGACACTATCAAGGCTGGAGAGTGAGGATTAGGCATCTCCAGCCCAGATATGGCATCAATACTCCATTTTGGTCTAATCTGGCTCTTGTAAAGATGAAGCATGGCAGAAGGAAAGTGAGGATTGGTCAGCTCTAAACAAAATATGGCAACCGTTCTTCATTTTGGTCTAATCTGATTCTTGTAAAGATGAAGCATGGCAGAAGGACTTGAAAAGTAAAGATTGGGCAGCTCCAGCCCAGATATGGCATCAATACTCCATTTTGGTCTTATCTGGCTCTTGTAAAGATAAAGCATGGCAGAAGAACACTATCAAGGCTGGAGAGTGAGGATTAGGCATCTCCAGTCCAAATATGGCAACCGTTCTTCATTTTGGGCCTAATCTGACTCTTGTAAAGATGAAAGCATGGCAGAAAGACTCGAAAAATAAAGATTGGGCAGCTCCAGCCCAGATATGGCATCAATACTCCATTTTGGTCTAATCTGACTCTTGTAAAGATGAAGCATGGCAGAAGGACACTATCAAGGCTAGAAAGTGAGGATGGGGCAGCTCCAACCAAAGTATGGCAACCGTACTTCATTTTGGGTCTAATCTGACTCTTGTAAAGATGAAGTATGGCAGAAGGACTTAAAAAGTAAAGATTGGGCAGCTCCAGCTCAGATATGGCATCAATACTCCATTTTGGTCTAATCTGACTCTTGTAAAGATGAAGCATGGCAGAAAGACTCTATCAAGGCTGGAAGGTGAGGATTGGGCAGCTCCAACCAAAATATAGCAACCGTACTTCATTTTGGTTCTAATCTGACTCTTGTAAAGATGAAGCATGGCAGAAGGACACTATCAATGCTGGAAAGTGAGGATTAGCCATATCTAGCCCAGATATGGCATCAATACTCCATTTTGGACTTATCTGGCTCTTGTAAAGATAAAGCATGGCAGAAGGACACTATCAAGGTTGGAAAGTGAGGATTGGGCAGCTCCAACCAAAATATCGCAACCGTTCTTCATTTTGGGCCTAATCTGACTCTTGTAAAGATGAAGCATGGCAGAAAGACTCAAAAAAGTAAAGATTGGGCAGCTCCAGCCCAGATATGGCATCAATACTCCATTTTGGTCTAATCTGACTCTTGTAAAGATGAAGCATGGCAGAAGGACACTATCAAGGCTGGAAAGTGAGGATTAGGCATCTCCAGCCACATATGGCATCAATATTCCATTTTGGTCTAATCTGACTCTTGTAAAGATGAAGCATGGCAGAAAGACACTATCAAGGTTGGAAAGTGAGGATTGGGCAGCTCCAACCAAAGTATGGCAACCTTACTTCATTTTGGGTCTAATCTGACTCTTGTAAAGATGAAGCATGTCAGAAGGACACGAAAAGTAAAGATTGGGCAGCTCCAGCCACATATGGCATCAATATTCCATTTTGGTCTAATCTGACTCTTGTAAAGATGAAGCATGGCAGAAAGACACTATCAAGGTTGGACAGTGAGGATTAGGCAGCTCCAGCCCAGATATGGCATCAATACTCCATTTTGGTCTTATCTGGCTCTTGTAAAGATGAAGCATGGCAAAAGGAAAGTGAGGATTGGGCAGCTCCAACCAAAATATGGCAGCCATACTTCATTTTGGGTCTAAGTCTGGAAAGTGAGGATTGGCCAGTTCCAGCCCAGATATGGCATCAATACTCCATTTTGGTATAATCTGACTCTTGTAAAGATGAAGCATGGCAGAAGGGCACTAACAAGGTTGGAAAGCGAGAATTGGGCAGCTCCAACCCCGATATGGCAGCAGTACTTCATTTTCGGTCTAATCTGACTCTTGTAAAGATGAAGCATGGCAGAAAAACTCTATCAAAGCTGGAAAGTGAGGATTAGGCATCTCCAGCCCAGATATGGCAGCAATACCCCATTTTGGTCTTATCTGGCTCTTGTAAAGATGAAGAATGGCAGAAAGACTCTATCAAGGCTGGAAAGTGAGGATTGGGCAGCTCCAGTCCAGATATGGCAGCAATACTCCAGTTTTGGTCTTATCTGGCTCTTGTAAAGATGAAGAATGGCAGAAGGACTCTATCAAGTTTGGAAAGTGAGGATTGGCCAGTTCCAGCCCAGATAAAGCAGCAATACTCCATTTTGGTATAATCTGACTCTTGTAAAGATGAAGCATGGCAGAAGGGCACTAACAAGGTTGGAAAGCGAGAATTGGGCAGCTCCAACCCCGATATGGCAGCAGTACTTCATTTTCGGTCTAATCTGACTCTTGTAAAGATGAAGCATGGCAGAAAAACTCTATCAAGGCTGGAAAGTGAGGATTAGGCATCTCCAGCCCAGATATGGCAGTAGTACCCCATTTTGGTCTTATCTGGCTCTTGTAAAAATGAAGGATGGCAGAAAGACTCTATCCAGGTTGGAAAGTGAGGATTGGGCAGCTCCAGTCCAGATATGGCAGCAATACTCCAGTTTTGTTCTTATCTGGCTCTTGTAAAGATGAAGCCTGGCAGAAGGACACTAACAAGGTTGGAAAGTGAGAATTGGGCAGCTCCAACCCCGATATGGCAGCAGTACTTCATTTTCGGTCTAATCTGACTCTTGTAAAGATGAAGCATGGCAGAAAAACTCTATCAAGGCTGGAAAGTGAGGATTAGGCATCTCCAGCCCAGATATGGCAGCAATACCCCATTTTGGTCTTATCTGGCTCTTGTAAAGATGAAGAATGGCAGAAAGACTCTATCAAGGCTGGAAAGTGAGGATTGGGCAGCTCCAGTCCAGATATGGCAGCAATACTCCAGTTTTGGTCTTATCTGGCTCTTGTAAAGATGAAGAATGGCAGAAGGACTCTATCAAGTTTGGAAAGTGAGGATTGGCCAGTTCCAGCCCAGATATAGCAGCAATACTCCAGTTTTGGTCTCATCTGATGCTTGTAAAGATGAAGCATGGCAGATGGACTCGAAAAGTAAAGATTGGGCAGCTCCAGCCCAGATATAGCAGCAATACTCCAGTTTTGGTCTAATCTGACTCTTGTAAAGATGAAGCATGGCAAGACTCTATCAAGGCTTGAAAATGAGGATTGGGCAGCTCCAGCCTAGATATGGCAGCAGTACTCCATTTTTAGTCTTATCTGGCTCTTGTAAAGATATAGTATATCTGAGGTCATAAAATACTCACTGGAGCAGCACAAAGACGTAACCATTTTTCCAGTGCCTTTAGTAATAGATTGTATATATGAATACCACGAGTTCTGGGATTAGCTCAAGTCCCAATAGATATTCAAAGCAAGGAGCTCCTTGAGAAAACACCCATCCATTATGGAAGTTGAATGTTTAAGGTTTGCTCGGTGGTGGTCAGATATTACTATTTTGGTTTTGGACATATTGAATTTTACAAGCCAACCACTCTCCCCCGTTGAGCCTCTAGGTCTGAGGAGAGATCTGTTGCCGGGTTCTAGCTATCCAAGTTTTTATAGGTGCACCTATTATTTTACATTCTTAAGAAAAAGTATTTTTACATCATTATGAATAATTACTTCATGGTTCTGATGATTATGGGGCCACAGCTCTCAAGTTCTGTTGATTCCCTGAGGAGTATGGAGCCACAGCACCCACGTGCCAGACTCTGAGGAGTATGGGATCACAGTTCCCAAGTCCCATAGACTCCCCGAGGATTATGGGGGCTACAGTTCTCAAGTCATGTTGTAAAAAAAAAAAAAAAAGAAGTAAAACCCAACTCATTTCTGTCCAGATCAATAAATGAATTTAATGAACATCGACAATAGAGAAATATAAACATTTTAAAAATCTCTTCAAGGTACAATATCCATTTAAGACATTTGTTTTACAGAAAAATATTAAATTCTAGGATGAATTAATTAAGTTTTGTAAAAATATAGCTTACTTTCTGGAGAAAATATAAAAATATATTTCTTCAACAACACATGTTCTTGTTCATCAACACATCCAATAGTAATGTTACAAACTCACTACTACTCAAAAAAATTTACCTCATAAATTCCCAAAATATGGGAGCCCATTAATTAGAAAACTTTGTGAAAATATTTTTCAGATCAGTAACAACTCTTTTGTCAAGTGATTTCTTTATTTTCCTTGTATTTCTAAAATTATTATAATGACCTCAAAATTTTATTAAACAGACAAAAATACTATCAGCATGCGTAGGTTAATCAAAAGTTCCAATAATTTTTTGTGGCTCTGAAAATGGCCATTATTTTTTATGCCAAGGGACATAATTCAAAATTTTATTTTGTGATCCTCTGCAGAATAAAGAAATATGAAATAGTTGTAAAACAAGAAAAGTAAATAAAATTATTTTAAAAAATATTCACGCTCGAAAATGGCATTATAATTAACATTTTTGTTTTTCAAACACATCTTTCTTCCATATCAAACTTTATCAGCAATGACCAAGTTCTGGAAGAATTTTAACATCATACTGTAAAAATTTATTTTTCATAAACTACATTAGAGATTTTTTCCTGGGGAAGCTAAAAATATATAGAATTATTCAGTATATTTTATTAAAACTAAGTATTATCAACTATCCACAAAAAATAATTTTTGAGATTCCCTGAATTCTTTTAAGATTTCGAACCATATTTCATGCTTGATAATATTTTTTTTTTGATGATACAATTAATGCCTTTGAGGATTTAGCTTTATAAAAATGTAAAAATTATGAACCTCCAAAATACACTGGTACAAATTAGCCACGAGTTAGGTAAAGGGAGATATAAGTTTTTGGAAAAAACGTCATGGAAAAAATGAAATTGGACAATGTTGGCATTGTAACAAAAGGAAGAGCCCAACATGCAAATTACAAATTGGAAATGCCAAAATCAAACAGGTACAACAATTTAAATATCTAGTAATGTTTTTTTTTTAACAGAGAACGGAACGTGCAGCACTGAAATATGAAGGCCCATTGGAATAGACAAAGATGCATTCCAAAAGTTAAGCAGAGTATTAAGAAACAGAAAAGTTTCGTTAAAAACAAAGAAAAGAGTACTGAATTGTTACATAATATCAATCCACGGCAGTGAATGCTGGACAATCTCCTCACAGATGAAGAAGAAATTGAAGCAATAGAAATGTGGTTCTACAGGAGGATGCTGAGAATATCATGGACTGAATCTGTGAGCAACAACAAAGTTTTAGAGAAAATGGAAACAAAAAAGAAATGTATACTTATCAGGAAAAAACAGTTGAAATTTCTGTGACATGAGGAAAGAGGGTTTGGAAAATCTGATACTCACAGGACAGATGAAGGCAAGAGAGACAGGAAAACAACACATAACATTAGTCAGCTTGAATAAAGGAATGGTGAAAAGAGGTTTTGGAGAAATAACAAAAAAGACAAAATTTATTAAGAGCTACGGAGGAGAGGAAATTGTGGAGAGCCATGATTGCTTCCATCTTGAAGGAACATGGCTCATAGAGAAAAAAAACAAGATTGCGTAAATAGGTGGCAGAACAGTTATTAGGAGAGAGAGTAAAACAACAAAATGTACTAAGAACTACAAGAAATAGGAAGTTGTGGAGAGCCATAATCGTCCATGTCTACCTCTAACCATAAAGAGTTCAAAAGTGTTTCCAAGTTCTTGTTGGAGAAGAATTATTTTCCACCCTCCAACCTCTCTCCCACAGGCAGGGTGTGGCATGTCTTTCACTCCTTTATCGCAACTACCATGGAAAGTGCTCAGACGAACTAAATTTCTAGTTTCTGCCAGGTCTCACCTTCGCGGCTAAGACTCGCCATGCCACTTGCATAATAGCAAGCCACCCACATTCCCTCTGTATTCCACCAGAAGTAAGTTCTACTCAAACAGCTTCTTCCCGTGAACTGCTGCCCTGTGGAACAGGTTCCCAAGAGGGTGTTTCTCTGATCACTACAACCTTGACTTGTCCTGTCCAAGTCTCTAGAGAGTTAACTTATCTTCCCCTTCTATCCATGTAAACTGTCCTTTGTAACCTTCTACCTCGAGAGGCCCTGGGCCTTGTACAGAATGAACATTACTGTAAAATAAATAAATAAATAAATTTAATAAATAAATGAAGACAGCGTGATAAGTGGAAATCCCGGATCTCAGTACTGTTGTGCATCGACAATACATGGAATTATTAGTGAAAAAAATAATTTTGATGCCTCCCGCCATAGAAATTATTGACATTGATAAACGTGGTTCAAAAATCTGTTAATTGGTGTTCATTTCAACAAGTAATACCAAATACCAAACATGTCACTCGTAAAATAAGTTGTGACCTTATTTTTTTTTCCTGTGGCTTTATTTACCGGCCACGGATATAGATAACTGCCCTCCCCCACCCTACTACTTCCATAAAACTTAAAAATAGATGTTCAATATAAAGTTCATTCATTAATGAATAAAATGCTGACAATTTAAATGAAATCTGACAATTCCCTGATTTTTGGTAAATTTTTAAAAACGTGGGGTATCGGGCCTTTTAATTTATCTTCCCGTGTCGAAAGCGCGCATGATTTTGAAGACAGCTTGTACGATGTGTGTATGCATGATTGAGAAGTTTACGTTTCTGTCAAGAGATGCTTAGAGATGTAATTATGAATTCTCTTGGAGATGAAAGAAAAAAAGGTAACCTTGAGCTGGATACACAAGTAATTTTGGCTTTTAAAAAATCCCTGAACAGAATCGTAAACAAACATAAATCAAAAATGAATTCTCCTTCTTCTTCTTATTATTATTAGAAGAAGAAGAAGAAAGAAAGCTTAAAATGGAGAAACGATCAGATTTTTTCCCTTCCGTTTAACTGGAACGAAATGTATCATCCCGTAATCGGTTGTATAAGTCACTCGTCAGTAAGCATTTATTTTTTTTTCTCTTCTTCTGGATGATTATCAGAGATGTGGAGGGGGGATCTCGGGCTGAAATTATGGAGATATAAGCTCGTTGGCGTTTTCAATATCTGAATGCTCCTTCTTGAATTCTAACAACTGAATCTTTTAGAGACAATTAAATAAATGCTTTCCCCGAAAGTTGGACCTTGTGTAAGTGATATTTCTTCCTTCCAGTGCTATTTTCTCCTCCGACTACTCCTCTCTTTTGTCTCGTTATGTTTCTTTCTCCTCCTTCTCCTATCATTCTTTACATTGATTGGCTGATTAATGTTCATTCATTTTCTTTTTTCGTTACAGTTTATTCATTCACTGGAAGTTTTTTTTTAATACAAACTATTGCTACCGTTCTCTTGTAAAATTCCACTTGATAGCCTTTTATTTCCTGATCTAAAAATCCCGACTTTTTTTTCTTTTGCTGCTCCGTTTTTAATCTTTTTTTCACCTCTGTGTAAATGTCACTTCTTTTTCTCTCTCTAACAAAAAGCCTTCCCTTTTCCCCTCCTTATTTTACTTATCACTCTTTTACTTTCTCTCTCGGAAGGTTGAGGTGGTGTACGTTTGTCCTACTGTCCTCATTACGTTCTTCATAAATAAATTGATTCTCGCTTCTATTTGGAACTAAACTAAACCATGATAGTTTATATTGATAATACTAAGGTTGGCTTCGTACAATTCACAAAGTGAAATTGGAACACAATCTTCCTTGTGCCTAAATAGGTGAAATGAAGATTATGTTGCGTCAGTTTCTCACAAAGTGAGAAGACTTTGAAAATCAGCATTTTGAATTTATTTTTTCAACTGGTTCTTAACCACCGATGCTGGCAGTAAATAACTAAGTCATAAGGTTGTTTTTCTTTCTCTATATTTACTAGTTACCTCCATGGTTTGAGCGATTGTGGCTCTTCACAGCTTCCTGTCCTTTACTGGTAGTGATAATAATGGCAACAGTGTGATTAAATGTTTCTGTATAAGGAAACATTCAGTATTCATTGATCAATTACTGTTGGTTGGAATTTATAAAATCTTTCTATTAAAACAATTTTTCAGAAAAATAGATTTCTCAAGTCCACTAACTGTTGTCACTCCTTCTAGTACAGATCAGGGTTTCCATCCTAATCTTATGTTTAAGGTTGTGTGGAAAGTCAACATCTTGAATATGTCGTTATTTTCTCTTCATATTACATGTGCTGTTAGTCATTAAATGAACTCTTCTTTGGTGTTTTGTATGTAAATTTATTGCATGCAAAGGAACATACATTTTCTTTTATAAATTCTGTTGTATTTTGGGGAGTGGGATGATGTGGAGAGACATCGATGGTGTCGTTCAGCTCACTTTCTTTTGTTGAATAAAACCTTTCTTATGATTCTTGTTGTCTCGTCTTGTTGTTGTTTTTGTATTGCTTTTAAATTCATAGCAACTTATTTACACTACTTACATCATTCGGATTGTTGTCCTCGTCTTTACATTTTGTCCATTGTACACTCTGACCTTCTTCATATATATATATATATATATATCACTTTAAACATTATTTTTAGTAGGTACTTGTATTTGTGTAGATGGTTTGTTTATTTATTAAACAGTATATTTATTTATTTTCATCTATCAGCCTGAATGTTCAAGAAATCTTATTAAAAAAAAATCTGATTATATATTCAGTTCAGTCATTTTCTTTTTATAGCACCAGTCCCAATACTTTCTGATCATATATCGTATAATTTCAATAAAGATATTCAGGAAATTCTAAATATGGTCTTCATATTCCCATTGAATTGTTTTCTTTGTTTTTCAGAAAATGTCCTGATATATATTTAGTTATTATAAGCATTCATTCTGATTGAACATCAATATTTACAGTTTGATAATATGATCTCACATTCTGATTTTGATTGTATGACACATTTGAATCTTCACATTCCAAAGAATACAGCTAATATAAATATAATGACTGAAATGTTGAAGTCTTTTACAAGAAGATGCTAAACAAATAATAGATGAGTTTTACATGCTTGTCTTGGTGTATTATAATTGATTTTGATTCCATTCAAGCCAGCTTCATGTAAAGATCACTGAAGTCCCTGCTATGTCCTTCAAAACTATTCAAATATAATATATGTGGTGATCCTCACATTGATCTTGATTTGAGAATATTCCTTGTACATGATCCGAGGTGGAAGTTGGTTAGAGTAAAGAAACAAATAAGACATTCTTCTCTTTCCTTTTAGAGCATTATGAAATGAACTCTTCTCTTGTGTTTTGTCTGTAAATGTATTGTATGCAAAGGAACATACATTTTCTTTTATAAATTCTTCTGTATTTGTGGGGGGGGGGATTATGTGGAGAGACACCGATAGTGTTGTTTGACTCAGTTTCTTTTGTTGAATAAAGCCTTTCTTAAGGTTATCAATGTCTTCTTGCTGTTTTGAATTGCTTTTAAATTCATAACAATTTATTCAACAAAAAAGGGAAAAATTTAACATGTCCAAACCATATTGACTGGCCCTAGATCACAATGTCCCTAACACTTCTAAGGACTGGAAGCATTGGAAAAAAATATTTTTTTTCCAAATTATGGAGTTGTTGCTGCTGTTGAAAGTTTTCGGGTTTATTTTTGTTTTTCTTTAATCATTTCACCCCAAGCAAGGCATTAAAGCCACTAAGATGCAAGTGGTTACTGAGAGTGAAAGAAACAGGGAGGATAATAAAAGAACAATAATCAAGGAGATAGAAGAATTGCATTTCAATTTTTGTAGATCATAGTTGACAGGAACGCAGGAAGCTGGAAGAGAGTTCCACAGGCGAGAAGTGTGAGAGAAAAAACTATTAGCATAGAACTTATGGCTGCAACTAACAATTTCAATTGTGAATTTATGAGACCTACCTGCCAATCTAGTACTGTTCTTAATTTTGTGAACTTGAGATACTAACGAGGAAAGCTCATCAAAACAATTAACATGAAAAATATTTATAGAAGAAGCAAAGGGTAGCTACGTTAAAGCAGTGGGAAAATGATTGAAGTTGGGATGCCAGATCAGGGGAGATAATATTGCTGATTCTTCTTTGGATTTTGTCAAGGGCCTAGAGATATATAGTAGGAACACAAGAGCAGATATGGCAGGTGTATTCAATATGCCTCTTTCTCTATGTCTCTTTCTATATGTGCTGCAGAGGAAGGTCATGAAATTGAGTATGTGGGTCACTTCCTGGCAAGTTGAGGTCCACCTTAAACAAATTCATGCCATCGGCACTTTCTTCTTCTCTGATTTTCTTTCACCTTCAACTAACTCTGGCAAAGTCATCAATGCCATCATCATGAAGGAAGATATCAGAAGAAATTAAATTCTTGGATACAAGATAAAGCTGACGACAACAAGGGTTGAGATTGGCCAGACCACAGTATTGCAAAGGTTAACAAGAATTATCCTGAGGAAAGTGCTTGAAAAGACTTGCTGTCAGTTAACCACTAGACACCCAGCTTAAACATGCAAAAGCACGAGAGAAGAAAAAGTTTGTTCTTTTTTTTGTTTTTTAGGTCCCAGTTTAAAGTTTGCATTACATTAACGTTTAGTTTTTCTTTCTTTGTATTATCCTTCATCCTGGCTTAATTTTAATTTTTTTTTTTTGTTTGCTCTCCACATGTATTTCATTTGTTTATTACGATAGTTTAGCATTTTATTGATTTTTTAATTCTGTTGTTGCTGGTTTTACTTGCAGACATTTTTTTTTTTTGTCTTCGTTGCTTGATTTTTCTATCGACAAGACAAGAACGATGAAACAATAATACAGTGAAGTTCACAATGAAATGTTACACAATAATCTCTTTAACTTGAGAATTCTGTGTTGCATTTCGTCTTTTGTGCTGTTAGAGAAGAGGGGGAGAAGGAAAGGAAAGAGAAGAAGAAGGTGGCAGAGGAGGATAGGGAGAGAAAAAAATGTAAAAAAGAAAGAGAGAAAGAGAGGAGATAGTAAGAAGGAAAGAGAGAGAAAGAAAAGGGAAGAAAAGAAAATGGCTGAGAAATAAAAATAGATGTAAAAAGAAAGAGAGAAAAGTATTGAAAAAGAAAGGAAGAAAGAAGGCGAGAAATACAGGAAAAAGAAAGACAGAGAAAGAAAAAGGAAGAAAGAAAGACAAATATAGAAAAGAGAACAATAGAAAGCGGGAGAAAGAAAGGAAGGAGGGTAGAAAAAAGGTTAGAAATGTAGAAAAGAAAAAGAGAAGCAAGGAGGGAAAGAAAGAATCAGAAAGATAGAAAAAGAGAGAGTGATGTGTTTTTTATGGCTTATCAACTCTTTGCAGGTTATTTAAAGCCAGAAAAATATTTTTAGATATTAAGATTTTTTTGAGATACTAATGGTTTAGTGATACAATTCTTTCTTAATTAACCTTAGCTGGGAGCTCAAAATAAATAGAGGCCTTTTCCAATAAAAATGCCTTTTTAAGAAAAGGCTCAGATTCTCCTTTAAAATTCTGAATATACCAGAAAAAAGGACAGAACCTGGATTAAAACTCATTTAAAGTAAGAAAAGACAATTTTTTTATTTGGATCTCTGTCCTGGAAATGGCAATAAACTACATCAGAATAGCAAGATTTGAACAGGAGAATGTGGGTTATAATTACAGAACCAAAACCTTGAATGGTCAAGTTCTTGTGCCAGTTTAGTGCCCTTGTTTATCATAAGGTGGGGGACCAAATGGAAGAAAAATATTCTGAAAACATGGATAAAAATATATTTTGATGATCAGGACAATAAACTCTTAATTGTCCTGATTCTTCTTTAAAAAAAAACACATCAGGTGGAAAGCAAGCACTGGATTATATGATCAATAGGTTTTTGGGATGAATGGTGGTTTCATCAGGACCAATAATATTGTTAAATTCTTCTATGGAGGGGTCCACCTTGTAAATAGAAGAAGCATGTTAAGACCTTCCTATTTAATATTCTAAGCATGGATGAATGGTTTAGGCAAATAAATTCAAAACCAAAACATAGTTCTTCATAAAAAAATTTTGAAATTAAATACCCAAAATATATTTTGGAAAAATGGTGAGGTTTAGATCAGGACCAATATTTTTTGATTCTTAATTGAATCTTATCAAGGAGCTCAAGGTAAATAAGCAGGGCACTGGACCACTAAGACAGCAATATTCTAGCATGGATGAATGGAGGTTTATAGAATAGAACCAATAATATTGCTGATTCTTCTTTGGAGAAGGACTCAAGGTAAATGACACTGGACCTTTATGCAGCAATATTCTAAGATGAATGAAGGTTTATAGATCAGGACCAATAATATTGCTGATTCTTCTTTGGATCTTATCAAGGAGCTCAACATAAATAGCAGGGCACTGGACCATATTTTTTTTGCAATATTCTAAGCATGGATGAATGGTAGGTTTATAGATCAGGACCAATAATATTGCTGATTCTTCTTTGGATCTTATCAAGGAGCTCAAGGTAAATAGCAGAAGCCTCTGGACCATATGTGGCAGCAATATTCTAAGCATGGATGAATGGTAGGTTTATAGATCAGGACCAATAATATTGCTGATTCTTCTTTGGATCTTATCAAGGAGCTCAAGGTAAATAGCAGAAGCACTCGACCATATGTGGCAGCAATATTCTAAGCATGGATGAATGGTAGGTTTATAGATCTGGACCAATAATATTGCTGATTCTTCTTACGATCTTATCAAGGAGCTAAACATAAATAGCAGGAGCACCGGACCATATGTGGCAGCAATATTCTAAGCATGGATGAATGGTAGGTTTATAGATCAGGACCAATAATATTGCTGATTCTTCTTTGGATCTTATCAAGGAGCTCAAGGTAAATAGCAAAGCACTGGACCATATGTGGCAGCAATATTCTAAGCATGGATGAATGGTAGGTTTATAGATCAGGACCAATAATATTGCTGATTCTTCTTTGGATCTTATCAAGGAGCTCAAGGTAAATAGCAGAAGCACCGGACCATATGTGGCAGCAATATTCTAAGCATGGATGAATGGTAGGTTTATAGATCAGGACCAATAATATTGCTGATTCTTCTTTGGATCTTATCAAGGAGCTCAAGGTAAATAGAAAAGCACTGGACCATATGTGACAGCAATATTCTAAGCATGGATGAATGGTAGGTTTATAGATCAAGACCAATAATATTGCTGATTCTTCTTTGGATCTTATCAAGGGCTCAAATAAATAGCAGAAGCACTGGACCATATGTGGCAGCAATATTCTAAGCATGGATGAATGGTAGGTTTATAGATCAGGACCAATAATATTGCTGATTCTTCTTTGGATCTTATCAAGGGAGCTCAAGGTAAATAGCAGAAGCACTGGACCATATGTGGCAGCAATATTCTAAGCATGGATGAATGGTAGGTTTATAGATCAGGACCAATAATATTGCTGATTCTTCTTTTGGATCTTATCAAGGAGCTCAAGGTAAATAGCAGAAGCACTGGACCATATGTGGCAGCAATATTCTAAGCATGGATGAATGGTAGGTTTATAGATCAGGACCAATAATATTGCTGATTCTTCTTTGGATCTTATCAAGGAGCTCAAGGTAAATATTACAAGAAGCACTGGACCATATGTGGCAGCAATATTCTAAGCATGGATGAATGGTAGGTTTATAGATCAGGACCAATAATATTGCTGATTCTTCTTTGGATCTTATCAAGGAGCTCAAGGTAAATGGCAGAAGCACTGGACCATATGTGGCAGCAATATTCTAAGCATGGATGAATGGTAGGTTTATAGATCAGGACCAATAATATTGCTGATTCTTCTTTGGATCTTATCAAGGAGCTCAAGGTAAATAGCAGAAGCACTGGACCATATGTGGCAGCAATATTCTAAGCATGGATGAATGGTAGGTTTATAGATCAGGACCAATAATATTACTGATTCTTCTTTGGATCTTATCAAGGAGCTCAAGGTAAATAATAGAAGCACTGGACCATATGTGGCAGCAATATTCTAAGCATGGATGAATGGTAGGTTTATAGATCAGGACCAATAATATTGCTGATTCTTCTTTGGATCTTATCAAGGAGCTCAAAGGTAAATAGCAGAAGCACTGGACCATTTGTGGCAGCAATATTCTAAGCATGGAGGAATGGTAGGTTTATAGATCAGGACCAATAATATTGCTGATTCTTCTTTGGATCTTATCAAGGAGCTCAAGGTAAATAGCAGAAGCACTGGACCATATGTGGCAGCAATATTCTAAGCATGGATGAATGGTAGGTTTATAGATCAGGACCAATAATATTGCTGATTCTTCTTTGGATCTTATCAAGGAGCTCAAGGTAAATAGCAGAAGCACTGGACCATATGTGGCAGCAATATTCTAAGCATGGATGAATGGTAGGTTTATAGATCAGGACCAATAATATTGCTGATTCTTCTTTGGATCTTATCAAGGAGCTCAAGGTAAATAGCAGAAGCACTGGACCATATGTGGCAGCAATATTCTAAGCATGGATGAATGGTAGGTTTATAGATCAGGACCAATAATATTGCTGATTCTTCTTTGGATCTTATCAAGGAGCTCAAGGTAAATAGCAGAAGCACTGGACCATATGTGGCAGCAATATTCTAAGCATGGATGAATGGTAGGTTTATAGATCAGGACCAATAATATTGCTGATTCTTCTTTGGATCTTATCAAGGAGCTCAAGGTAAATAGCAGAAGCACTGGACCATATGTGGCAGCAATATTCTAAGCATGGATGAATGGTAGGTTTATAGATCAGGACCAATAATATTGCTGATTCTTCTTTGGATCTTATCAAGGAGCTCAAGGTAAATAGCAGAAGCACTGGACCATATGTGGCAGCAATATTCTAAGCATGGATGAATGGTAGGTTTATAGATCAGGACCAATAATATTGCTGATTCTTCTTTGGATCTTATCAAGGAGCTAAAGGTAAAAATAGCAGAAGCATTTGGACCATATGTGGCAGCAATATTCTAAGCATGGATGAATGGTAGGTTTATAGATCAGGACCAATAATATTGCTGATTCTTCTTTGGATCTTATCAAAGGAGCTCAAGGTAAATACCAGAAGCACTGGACCATATTTGTTGGAAAAAGCAATATTCTAAGCATGGATGAATGGTAGGTTTATAGATCAGGACCAATAATATTGCTGATTCTTCTTTGGATCTTATCAAGGAGCTCAAGGTAAATAGCAGAAGCACTGGACCATATGTGGCATGCAATATTCTAAGCATGGATGAATGGTTCAGGTTTATAGATCAGGACCAATAATATTGCTGATTCTTCTTTGGATCTTATCAAGGGCTCAAGGTAAATATCAGAAGCACTGGAAAATATGGATGGCAGCAATATTCTAAGCATGGATGAATGGTAGGTTTATAGATCAGGACCAATAATATTGCAGTGATTCTTCTTTGGATCTTATCAAGGAGCTCAAGGTAAATAGCAGAAGCACTGGACCATATGTGGCAGCAATATTCTAAGCATGGATGAATGGTAGGTTTATAGATCAGGACCAATAATATTGCTGATTCTTCTTTGGATCTTATCAAAGGAGTGGATAAAAAGGTAAATATTCTAAGCATGGATGAATGGATGGAAGCACTGGACCATATGTGGCAGCAATATTCTAAGCATGGATGAATGGTAGGTTTATAGATCAGGACCAATAATATTGCTGATTCTTCTTTGGATCTTATCAAGGAGCTCAAGGTCTTCATAACAGCTCTCACTGGACCATATGTGGGGCACTATGGACCATATGTTATAGATCAGCAATATTCTTAGCATGGAGCTCAAAATGGTAGGTTTATAGATCAGGACCAATATTATTGCATGGATTCTTTTTTGGATCTTATCAAGGAGTGGCAGCTAAACGTAGCAAATGGTAGAAGCATGTGGAAAATATTGGCAGCAATATTCTAAGCATGGATGAATGGTAGGTTTATAGATCAGGACCAATAATATTGCTGATTCTTCTTTGGATCTTATCAAGGCTTCAAGGTAAATAGCAGAAGCACCGTTGGACCATTTGTTAGCATGACATTTTCTTAACACATGGAAAAAAAGCAGGAGGGACCAAATAATGGACCAAAGAACTAATTCTCCTCAAATTTCTTTCAAAAACCACTGGTGCTGGATCGATCGATTGGCAGGCTTTAAATTTGAAAAGTTCTTTATAATCTTTTTAAGTTGACGTTTGCTCAACTGGCTGGGGTTTCACAAACTTGCGGTTCTCATCCTTTTTCTTACCATCTCAACCAGCGTTGCGGCACTCTCAAAGGGCAGTTCTGACAAAATCCATTTATTCTAAGCTCGTGTTCAAACTAGATACAGCAGATTGTCCCACAATGCAAACTGTTTTATCAAATTGTGTGATTTAAACTTTCAGAAAGTTGGCATCCTTGGTTGGAGCAACCCACGCCTTTGTCCCTTCACCATCAAAGCAAAGAGGTTTCCATGACCAATCCCGTCACAGGATCCTTCAGTTCCGCCTCTGGCCACTGTTTCCTCCAGCATACGTCCAAGAGGGCATCCCTTTATCTCAGTTTCTTTAACCAAAGTTGCCACCTAAACCACTGGGGAAATGGCCTTCAAAAGAACTTGAGGTCAACTTTACGAGCAATGGACCCTGATCCAAATACTTTCTTCCAGACTTGCAGACCAGGGTTCGTCTCTCGATCAAGGAGAAAGGCCTTAAAGAGAGAATCCTGGGGCTGTATTTTAAGCAATAAAAATTTTCTCAAATCCAACAGCGAAAGTAAGAAAAAGACCTCTGCGATGAAAAAGCCACTGTTCAAATAAATAGGAGATGAAAAAAAGCAAAAAAAAAGCCAGAAATGCTAGTTCTGAGAGAGAAAGAAAAAAAAGACTTGCTGAAAAATAAACTAAATAAAAAATGCAAAATAACTTTGTACCTTTTGTTGCATCCAATCACCAACATCTTCAAATTATATAGAATCACCTGCCATTGCATCAATCAGAAGAATTTCTTTTAATGGAAGTAAAACCTATATATTACATTACTCAATCGGAGAAAGAAATCTGGCAATTTAAACAGAACCTACAACATTTTAAAATTTTAAAGAAAAATATTCTTTTTTTCATTTAATTAAATGCACTTACTCCATCTACAAATAATGGAAATGGATTTTTTGAAAAAAAAAAATAAAAACCTCTTCTGTTCTGTTTAAGCCTCTAAAAAGGTAAATTGACCAACTGCAGGTAATGGATTCTACAGGTTTAAACTTCGTTTTTGTTCACGGGACACACACCCATCATCCAGGATACATACTTTAATCTGCAAAGATTCATATCGTCCATCCTGGAAGTTGACCATTAACATTTATTACTGAGATTGCTCCAAGAGAAACATTCATCCAAGAGGTGGCCTCCATAAAAAATTAAATCTGTCGGTCGCATTATGCAGTCATAAGGCCCGTTTAAAGCGTCTGCCTCTGCTCTCCACTGGTTGTCTATACAGCAAGGGCAAGCTTAAATAAACAATCGATCTTGTTTGCAGACCAATTCCACATTTTCTATCCGTTTCAACAATGGGCATATCCGTTTTGAATTCTGGGAATCAAGCAGACATCAAAATGGTTAATTTTGAAGAATCAATATCAGGAAATAGCTTGATTAAACAGTAACCAGCTAAAATTTGAATCAGCTGGTATTTCAAATTCGTTCCTTCTTGAGTTCTGTCTCCAAATCCACACCCGTTCTGAAGGAACAATTCGTGAGCGTCCCTCGAAGAACTTCAAAGAAAAAAGGTTGTTTTTAAAGTTGTTCATGTACCCATAATCCCTTGCATCTTCCTGTGATCCCATAATTCATTGCGTCCATGTCCCATAATGCATTGCGTCCTTATTGGATAAAAAAACCAGTCCCCCCCTCATTCTTTTATGTTATCTGGGAGGATGAGGTTTTTTTTTTCTCCCTCATTTGAGTAGCTTTACATGCTAAGCAAAGTTGGCGGGGACAAAAAAATAAGACTAGTTAAAAAAAGAGTTCTGTCTCTCAAAAAAAGATGAGAAAAATGAAACAGAAAGCGTGAGAGAGAAAGAAAGAAGAAGAGAGAAAAAGAAAGTCAAAAATAACTTTGTAATTTGTTGCATCTCATCACCAAGAATCAAAAATATAGAAGCTGCCTATATATTATTACATTTCTTTTCAGAGCAGGATTAATTATTTTAATTAAATGAAAATATTCTTTTTTTTTCATTTAATTAAATTTGCTAATGGAAATGGATTTTTTACAATAAAAAGTAAAAACAGAAGTTGACCCCAACTGCATAAGTACTTAAACATGTTCACGGACACACACGCACGCCTCAGGATGGGTTCATAGTGAGTTTAGTTCCTCATTTATTACTGAGATTGCTCCTCAATAGGTACCTCAAGAATGTGGCCTTGTACAAAAAATAAACTAAGCTTAATAAACAATCATTTGCTCCAATTTGGGGTAATGGTTAATGAGCTAGTCTGATTATATAATCATTAATATTGAATAGTATGATTCTCATTGTGTGCCCCATATTTGTGGCCTCGTGTCAAAGAGGATGAGAAGGCAACATGGCATGGGGTAATGGTGAACGAGCTAGTCTGAATGACTATTACCACTGGGTAGTGAGTTTGATCCTCATGAGTTGCTTCATATTTGTGCAAAAATAAGCTAAGCTTAGTAAATAACCATTTGTCCAATGTGGGGTAATGGTTAATGAGCTAGTGTGATTGATCATTACTAATGAGTAATATTATCCGACTGTGTTTGTTTTTAAAATCAATCAGGTGGATCCTTAATGTATAAATGATCATTTTTGCTTAGCAATTTTGATTCTTACTGGCCATCCCAAACTTTTCTTTATTCTAGCATCAATTGCTTTTTAAAACAATTGGTGACTTCTGGAGTAATGGTTCTCAAAGTCCTTGAATTACCCCCAAATAATGAATTCATTCCATTTTCCTTGCCAAAAAATGGTGAGTGTGAAAAAACTGTTTTAGAAAAAAAACATAAAAAATTCAATGTATATTGATGAGACCTCATTGCCAGAGTACTGCACGGATTCATAAAGAATGGGGATTTAGCGAAGAGCTCATTAAAGTATTTATAGAAGAAAAGGCAAAGGGAGGCAACTTCTGTAATAAGAATGGATTAAAAGCTGAGACACAAAATCAGGGCAAGTAATATTGCTGATTCTTCTATGGATATTTTCAAGGATCACTAGTTCCATCACTGGGCACTGGACTATATGTGACAGCAATATTTAATCCTGGGACGAATAGTAGACATAGATATGATTTAAGATAGATTCTAAGAGAGAAAAAGATCGAATCGTGCAGGTAACACAGTGAACTAACTTAGCAGCTGACCGTAATAGATTCAGTTTACTCTTTTCAAATAAATATCAGCTGAGAAAATTAACCTGTTTTTAATCTGTTTCACTTTCTTGGAGGTAAAACCAACCAGAGTTCGGATGACAATTAAAAGAAGTTTCTCTGATGATTAATAGAGAGCTGTTTAGTTTTGAGGTATTAAAATTAATAAGCCATCCTTTTCTCCAGTTAACAACAGACTGAAGGTTGTTTTTGACTGATGGGATGTTTTAACCTTATGTATCTGATTGGACTCGTCTGCAACAGAATTCGTTTTGTGTTATCAGCATCGACATATACCAGGTGAAGATTCCCTTCATCAGGCATATCATTAATGAAAATTAAAAACAAAGTAGGAACAAGGATAGCAAATTGGGGGATATTTGCATTAGTACAAAAAGGATCTGAAAACATTTGCCATTCAAGAAAACGGAAGAATTTCATCATTTGACAAGAAAAACTGGATAAGCTCAAAAATTTGTCCATAGATTTTCAATTTGTGAAGGAGACCTGTATGCTAAATCCTGTCAAAAGCTTTCAAGATGTCTAAAACTTACATTGTAAGTCGAGCAGTTATGAACAAGCTTGATAAACTCTTTTTGTAATTATTCTCAGTACATCAGCAGTTCACCTGAAGAAATGAAAGCCGTACTGCTTGTCTGATAAAAGGCCCTGCGATGTGAGAGGCTTAGCCAATTCAACATTGATTAGGGCCTCTAGTAGTCTATCAAAAAGAGGTAGAAGGCTGATAGGCCCATAGTTAGAAGGGTCAGACAGTTCACTTGAGTTCTTAAATACTAGAACAACAGATGACGATTTCTAACAGGTAGGAAAGCAAGAGGCAGTGAGGCATTTAAAGTATTAAGTTTTTCCATTTATAATTAGTAAATATAAATTTCACTTAATAATAATATCATCTAAAAGGCTGAAATTAATGCAGAATTTTAAAGTTTTAAAACTTAATAAATTTTTCTAATTAAAATAAAAAAAATGAAAACAATTCTTGTAAAAATTCATTATTCCATCAAAACATTTTTTGTCTTGAGCTAATAGTGTCCGTAATATATCTTAATTGTAAAAGCAAAAAGCTTTTCTAATTAAATAATGTCATAGTTTTGTTGCATTTTTATTTTACAATTCAGAACAGATTTTTGGTAAATGGTGTTTTTGTTTGACAAAAACAAAATGATGACTTACATTCTGCAAGGAGTCCTGCTTTTAAGTAATATAAACGTTAAGCAGATCAAAATTTAATTTTTCCAAATTTCACAAAATTAGGTTAAGTGGGGGTAACAGATATAAAAAAAAATATTTTTACTAACAGTTTCTGAAAAAAATTTCAAAAGTAATTTCATTCATTTGTGAATAAGTCATGAAAATTCAATTAAAATCTGACAATTATTTGATTTATGCAAGAATTCCCAATTTAGTGTGTTTTTATCGCAAAAGAGATGCTAAATTCCCCATGGTAATCTTAGGCCCAGCTACTGACAAAGAAAAACAAGATTTTTATGTAAAATTCCAAACATGTGAGAAAGGATTAAAAAATTTAATAAAATAATAAAAAAATCTGTTGATCTTACCCAACATTAAAATTTTGATGATAAAACTTTTGTTTTTATCAAGTTTCATTTTTTTTTCAACATGCTCTTTTTTTAAAATTTTTTTGAACGCAAACCTACTATTTATCCATTATAACTTTTAAGAGGTACTACCAGCTCAGGTCAGGGTGGACCCAGGAACAATAGCAATTAAGAAGTGGTTCCACACTCCTCAAAACTTCCAATATCCTGATCAAAGGCCTTGCTGTCGGATGTAGTTTATCACGCTGGAGTTGTGATGTGGTGTCTTTTGTTATGACAATGATGTTTACAAAGCTGGATGGTAAAAAGACAGGATTTCCTGAAAATGCTAAGAAAAACAATAATTGAAATGCAAAAATTTAACTGTCTGGTTAGTGACAATCTTTTTTAAATGGGGTTGATTTTAACATTCAATCACATGCCCAACCTGTCAAATAAATATTTCTCAATGTTCAACTCACTGTAACCCACCCTATGTATGCTATCCCATAATATATAATGACATCATTGCAAAAAAAAGGGAAAGTCAAACAAAGGGTGGAGACTTTGATAAAACAAAAGTGACACTCTGACAGAACAGGATAGAGCATGACAGAAGCTAAAGGTTTAATGAAATATGCTGGCATTTTTAACAGACTGCAGATAACAGTATTAAAATTTAAGATACTACTGGGCATAAACTGAGGGCTCATTTTTACTATTGTTTTTATGTAATCAATTGAACCTCTTCAGAATTACTACATTGTTAAAAATACTAGGTCTTGTCAAAAAGTATCAGTTGCTATGGTAATGGCACTAAAGTACACAGAGTGAAGATGGAAGCCACTTGGCAAAGACTGAACTTGAAATATCAATATTCATTAAACTACAGTTATAACAATACTTAAACAATTTTGGTATTTATATCTTAAGTCTTATCCAAAACAGATAGGTGTGGTAAAATCTCACCCACATCACAGAGGTTCCATCAGTGACCATTTATAATGACGAGTTCTTTCAAAAAACGTATTCAAAATTCTTCATTATTCCACAATCAAAAGAAAATGAAAAATCTATTAGGTGGATAAAAAATATTTATTTTCCCTCTTCAAAAGAAAATCCACTTAAAAAAGGGACAATATTTAAAGAATGCCAAGAAAATCAAAGAATTGATTGATGCAGCTGGATTGCTATTATAAATAAGGAGTTCAAGGAATGCTTCCATCAATTAAATGACTCCGAGTTAAGTGTGTGTTTTGATGTCCATTAAATGCAAATTGATATGTATTTTTAATTTTCTTTTTATAACAAAGTTCAAACTGATTTTTGATCAGACCTCATATATTTAAATTTTTGTTTAATATCAAAATTTTCTTCAAAAATATAATACTCAGTGTTACATGCTATAATATTTTTATGTCATGACTAAATTAGTAAAACTATAATATTCTACTGGTCATAAAGTTCAATTTGTTTTCTATTGTTACAAAGTAATATTTCACACGTGACCCCTGACAAAATTATTTTGTAATATTGATAAAATACATTTAAAGACTTAAACTTGAAAACATTTTTTAATAATAGTCAGGATTTTAACATAATATGTTGTCATGTATGTTTAAATGAATATATTTATAATTGATGTAAAATGAGGGATTCAGTTTTTTATTGTTATAAAATTTATAATAGACTGATCCCCATTTTTAAAATTACTAAATATTACTATAATAATTCAAAAAAATGTATTTAAAGATAACATTAAAAAAACCGTTTTTAATAATCCAAGTAAGATCATTTTGATAGCATAAACTGATGTAAAAGAGTCTTATTTAGAATGACAATAATGACAACAAAAGTAACAAGTTTCACTTAAAGATATCTAAAGAAATATTTTTATCTTGGTGTTCATTATTTTTTCCTTGCCAGACTTTTTGAGGGAAAAATAGCTATCATTGTTATGCAATAATAAATTGTGAAAATAAAAAAACAAAGACTTATCTCAAATTTATAAGCGAAACAAATTCATAAACTTTTAT
Source organism: Acanthosepion pharaonis (assembly GCA_903632075.3). Lineage (NCBI taxonomy): Eukaryota > Metazoa > Mollusca > Cephalopoda > Sepiida > Sepiidae > Acanthosepion > Acanthosepion pharaonis. Next base: position 312,251 of record CAHIKZ030002158.1, read on the forward strand.
TAAAAAAATTGTTAGTCAAAAAAAAATAAAATAAATTAAAATATATATATATGACATAAAAAATAAATAAATTAATGGAAACAAATTACAAATCACACCTGTTAGAATAGACAAAATAGAATAAAAAAAAAAAAAAAAATCAATGAACCCAAATAAATAAAAATAATAAACAAATTAACAAACCATTATGACCAAAATATTATTAGACTATAAAAATCAAACCAAAAATCGGATGAAAAAATAGCTATAACTGTTATATAAAAAAAAAAAAAAAATACTACGTTACTTAAAAATCGAAAAAAAAAAAAAAAAGAAAATATACAGTATAATAAAAAAAATAAAACAAGTAAAATAAATTAATCTAAATTCATCCAAATAAATAAAAATAAATTAACAAACTGATCCTCGATAAATTAACCGTTAAAAAAAACAAAATAAAAATAATCAATCCAAATAAATACATGAAGTAATAAACAAATTAAAAATTGTTCCAGCCAAAATAATAGTTAGAATAAACTGCAACAGTCAACCCTAAAATTGAATAAATAGCTTTATCTTCCCAAACCAAAAAACCTATTAAATAAGCGATATAAACAAATTTTTACTACAATAATAAAAACACCGATTAAAATAAAAATAAAAACAAATTAAAATAAATATATAAGATAAGAAATAAAAAAAATAAAAATATGAAAATAAAAATAAATAAAAACAAGGAAAATAATTTAACCCAAATAAATAAATAAACAAATAAACGACTTCTGGTAAAATAACTGCCAAAATAGACTACCCACAATGCACCACTGACCCGTATATATAAATAGCTGAGAAAAATAACAGCACTCGTGGCCTGACGATTGCATCTAGCATGAAACAGACTGTCTCCTCTAAGTGTTGACTTCTATGTTCACTTTTATATTTACACACGCTCTATCTCTGATATTAAGCACTTTATCCCATAAATATAGCACATCTTAAGACTATATTTTTCATATATATATATATATATATATATATATATATATATATATATATATATAAAAGACTCTGATGAAACTCAAATTTGCATCTCCTATTGTTAAGGATCTACCATGATAAGGCAACAGAGATCACTAGCCTAGCTATGGTCTTGCAAATCTAATCACATAGCTATTTCTCATTTTTTCCAATCATCTGATATACCGCCATCTTTATTTACATACACTAGTCATATTAATTTTAAAAAAATATCTTAGATAAATTACTGTTAAACATTATTAATTTTTGACTAGTATTTCTTTCAACTTAGTTCCAATTGTTTTATTAGTAGTACTAATATTATCTGAGATTTTATTAGTCAACGAAGCATTGTCTATATCTCTAAGGTATTATGGTTACTTGCTTTTTGGACTTTATCTTTATTTCATGTATTGGCCATGGTGATTGGAATTTCAAACCAAACCTGGGTAGATTGTTCTAGTGCCTCTTCTGGATGTCTCAATTATTCAGGTATTGAACTCATAACTCTTTGGGTCTAGTCACTGGATCTGACCAATTGTTTTATCCACTGGGCCAAAATGATTATTAAGGACATCAGTCTATAATTTTTGGGACTATTAAAACCTAATGTATCGGTAATTGTTTTTCTTACAATAAAAAAAATATTACAATTTTTTCTGTTATTATTATTGCATTTTTTTACCAGTAAAAAAGAATAAAAGAAAATCAATGAATAGCAAAAATTACAGAATATAAATCATGGCAAATAAGCATTGGAAATAACTGAAACATATGGATGAAGCATGACACAAATCTAAAAGAATAATCTAAAAAGCCGGATGAAGTCAAAGTTTTTGGTTTGAAATTCCAATCACCTGAAGAAAAAGGAGTATAACAACAAGGCTGAAACTTTATGAATAACAAAGTCAAAAAACTTGGAGGATAACAGTCTGAATAATGTAAATAATGCATAGTGAAGCAATTTTTGATGAATATTTATTTCATCTTCATTTCAATTGCTTTTTTCCACTAGAAGTATTAGTAGTAGTAATATTTTACTAGTTGAAATATCATGTTGAAACACTGGTTCTTGTCTGATCACCAAAGTTAAGCAACATTAAGGTTGGTCAGTATCTAATGAGAATGTGATATGCTTAGGAATACAAAAAATATTCTGTGAAAATTGACAAAATGTGGGTTGTGTAATGGATAATCTGCGATAAATAAATTGGGGAAACTTTTTCATATTCCTGTTGAATAACATTCACTTATCAAAAATACACTTGGGAAAATCCATGGATCCATCTCTTCTGCACCATCTCTAAGCTACAAGGGTTAAATAGAAGGACAAACTGGATAAACAATAGGCTTTAAAAAGAGGATGAAAATCATTGAAAATTGCAAAAAAAGATTTTTTTTTTAAGAGCAGAATCTTTAATCAAAAGGACAGTAGATAGTGATTAACATTGCATTTAAGTTTTGCAGGTTAAATTTAGCTGGAAAGCAGAATAGAAAAAAGGAGTTAATAAAAAGAGAATGAGAAAAGAAACTGTTAGTATAGCATTTACAGTTACATAAAGGACGCCAGCTCAACTGTAAATTGATGAGATCTCAATGCCAGTCTAGTACTGTACTTAAATTCAAAAAGTCTAGGCATAATAGTGAAGAGCATTTTTATTTTTAAAATTTACAAAAGTTTTAAAGCACAAGGCCAAAATGGAGAATGGAAATTTTTTCATGAATATTTCTTCTGTCTTAACATTAAACTTATTTTCAACTGACAATAAATATTTTTTAAAAAAACAACTCATTCTTACTTACCTTTTAATTACAATATAATACCACAATTTTCTTTAAAAAATCCTACCTTGTCCCCATATTTATTTAATTCATTGTTGTTGGGGGGAATAAAATAATAGTTTTAAAAAATTTATATAAATAATGAATATTTATAAATTTAAACAAAACATATATACATATAAATAAAAACAAAATAATATTTATATTTATTAAAAATTTACTTTCAATTACTTTTCCACTTAGAAACATCAATTAACTGGATGAAATCAACATAAAACTTTATTAATATGAAACATTCATTCATTTTAATGAACTCATTCAAACACAAAAACAAATTTGAAAATCACAGATTTCAAAACGAAAATCTTGCATAATTTAACTGAAATCTCTGCTCACCTAAATGGGGGAAGGAAGGGAATTAAACTAATGCAAAAATTGGACAGAAATAAATACTGGCAAAGTGCTCTATTGAATAACAATTATATTTGAAATATTTATATAAAAGGCATATATCAGGCAACCTTGTGACAGGGGAAAATATAGCATGATAGATGTTTGTCGCTAATGAATATTGTTGATGATTCTTTTTGTATTTTATCAATGGAGCTGATGGATGACCTTTATCCTTATAGATATAGGACACAGATAGATTCTGGAGAGAAAAATTGTCCTGCATAACACAGTGAACCAACTTTAGTTTAAAATCTTTGTTTCAAAATGAATTCAATATATTAATTATATTATATTTTAATATATTGCCAGATGTTTTGAAAGGGATATTGAACACAAAGTAGCTTTTGGTTTTTTGGCTACTATTTTTTATAATAGGCAAAATGAGTAATTGACTTTATTCAAATCATTTCAGATATTGCATGGTAAGATTGTAGATCAATGGAATGAACTCCAATGGCCATTGTTATAGACTATGGAGATCAGATGAAAACTCTTTTTACCAAAGACTATTTATATTTTTAAAAAAACACCAAAAAATCATATTCCAGTGTGGGGGAACACAGAATCTTATGCATATTCCATTAGAAATCAATTTTTTTAATTGAATAAAAAGATAAAAAAACACTAATTAAAAAGTTAATAATAATTGACAATTTGATTTTTGTGTTTAGTAAAATAAAAAAAAATCATATTTTGATCCACCCTAATATAAAACCAGAATGATTTTCTAATGGCATCAGGTTACCAGTTTGTTATTGGAGTCATCAATGTGTTGTAGTGTTTTCTGATTTGATTTATTTATGTGAAATAATCAATGAAATATTGTGGTTGCATGAGTTTTTAACAAGATGACAGTGCTGTTGGTTGCATACAATGTAACACATGGTTTGTTTGTTTTTATTTTAATTTTTCAAAAAGTCATAGTCCCTAAAAAAGCGAGAAAATGCCACTCTTTTGTTCTGTTATTTCTTTTTTCACTAATATTAAATTTAATTGAAAATCATTGTTGAGAGAAAGGATTTCAAAAAAGAAAAAAAATTTTAGGATACAACGATGATGATTGATGTTTCATTTAAATTTGAATTTTTTGTAGTCTAAAGGAAAGCATCAAGTTAAGAGAGTTAAACAAATTAAAAAGTAAAATTGAAGAAATTATTAAATATTTTATTATAATAGTCACATTTAGCATTTTGTTCAGTAAAAAAATGATTTAAATAAGCTACCAATCTAGTACTAAATTTAAATTCATGTACTTTTAAGAACTTTATGTATCATAAAGTCAAAATCATAAAAATATTTATAGGAAAGGCACAGTACCTTGCTTAACTTAAGCTGAGAATGCTTTAAAAAGGATCATTTTTTAATTTTGCAGATTATTCTTTGGATTTTGTCAAGAATCTCAAGAACCTATCATAAAAATCAAACCATGCCAGATTTAGCAGCAATATTCAAAAAGTAATATTAGCCATTTGCCTACAAGAAAGTATTTGGCATTCATTAACAGAGCAGGTAATACTGTTTGGGTATTAAATTTATAAAATCTTTCTCTTGAATTTTCCAAAAGGAAAACAGGTTTCTCAAGTCCAGTAGCTTTTTACTCTTTCCAGTATTTTTAGGGGTTTCCTTCTAACCTTTTATTTGAAAATTTTGGAACATCAACATCTTCATTACTTCATTATTTTCTCTTTGAGTTACATATGCTATCCATTTTAGTTGTTGTTGATATATTTTCCTAAATTTTTAAGATTGCTGAGTACTTAAAGATTATCTAAAGAACGTGCTCACATTATATTCACCAATTATGTTCTACAAATAAAGCTCCTGTAGAATAACATTAGATAAATAATCTAATGCTGTTAAAAGGTCAACATCTTAAAAATACCTGTTAAGAGGTTAAAAAAATATCATTTCTAATATATTTTAAACTAATGTGCAAATAATATTTGTTTCAAATCAGATTAATTATATTTTAAATGAGTTAATATTCCTCAAATAAAGTTTCAGAAAAGTATATTTTATTTTTGGAAGATTTTTAATAAAGAGAATTACATTCTGATGACAGATCACTAAAAATGGTGCTAAAATAAAAAATTTCAGCAATTTTTAAACAAAAACTCCTTCCAGTCAATTTAAATTAGTTTTGAAATATAAATAAAGTATTTTTCTTATTGGAAATGTTAAATATAATCTATTAGCTTGGAAGTAAGACTAAAATAAAAACCTTAAGAAAGATTTTTCATTTTTAAAAATTCATTTTAAATCTTAGTTATTACAAATGTGTAGAGGTACCTAAACTAATATGAATATATGATTCTGTTAGACATAAAATGGGGACCGATTTTATATTACTATCAATTAATAAATCAATCCACCAAAATTACTTAAGTGATGTGGTTTCTATTGATATAATTCTTTGTGATTCTGTGGCACTAATTCACAAGGTTCAAAACAGGATGGTCCTTGCTAAGAACATCAGGCTTCACTTGCTCAAAGCCTTTTTTCACTATTAATCTTAGGAAGCGGTTGTATACAGCTGACAGTTTAGATATTTTTGAATGGGTTTGGGGCCATGCATATGAAAGTCTTGATCTGACAAGGCTATTTAAGAACATAACTCCAATTTTCAGGTTGATGATTTGATTTGGTAGTAATTTATGGTATTGAGTGAAACTGCTGGCTCAGCCTATTCTATATTCAATTCTTTTTCTCCTCTACTTAATTTGTTATAGTTGATCCATATTCCAAGGTATCTGAAGTATTTTACTAATTCCACATCCTGAATTTTTATGACAGATTTGGGATAGATGTCATTCCTGCTTTCATTTCAATTCCAGGTCATAGTTTCTGTTTTAGAAAGGTTTATCTTGTGTCCTATTTCTTGGAACACTTGATAGAGCATGCTGACTTTCTGTTCATTCTTATCCCAACTATGAATACCTATGTCATCAGCATAGACCCCTCTGCCCTCAACATCAATACATTGACCTCGGGAGGGAAAGCAGGATCAATGTGTCTTTTATTGATAGACTTGTTTTTATTTAAGACATTGATTAATATCAAAATGAGATTGTGATTGACAAATGAAAATACAGTTTAGGCAATAATGGCTGACAATTTTTTTGATGGTGTTATATAATCCAGCTGCTGACATCAATCTTAAAAGAGTGCAATTGTTTAATTCATATGTTACTTTAAAGCAGAGATCTTAAAGATACAAAGGGGCCATTATGTGCTGAAAGAATAGTACAGTGGGTAAGAATGTATGTTGCCTGGAGATTACTGATAGGAAGGGCTTGATATGGTGTAATGGTTAGCAAACTTGTCTCGCTACACCAATTACATCTGAGTAGTGAGTTTGATCCTCACTAGGTGCTTGGTAGACTAGGTAGGGCAATCCCAACAAACTGATACCTGTTGTTATTAGCTTTCTTAAACATTCACCCAATACTTATAGGAAAGCAATGAAAGGTTTTGTACCTTGTTATTAGTTTGCCAAGTCTGTTAATAGGTTATAAACAAGTTGGTGCTATAACTTGACAAACAGGTTACTTGTTGAGATAGAATTTCACTTAAAACATGATTTAAATTAGAATATGGTGGAAAGAAGTTAATTTGATGTGATCATATTGGTCTTTTTTTATATGGGCCAACTGTGATTTTGACCCTTGCTTAGCCAAATTGATAACATATTCTTTTTGTATAGAGGAGAAAATTACTTACATTTTATCACAACTGTCAAGATATGACAGTAATATATTTTCTGCATGAGTAAACTAGAATTTTTATCTATAAAATTAACTCTCTTGAAAGAATTCTATTTTTTGAATCATTAAAAGTAAAAATATCCAAAGAAAGCAAACAGGACTTGTTCTGTCAAAACATGACAGCCATATTTAATTAATTTTGTAATTGTATCAGTTATATTTTTTGCAAGAGTAATTGGCAGTTCTTATTTATATAATAAACTCTATTGTCATATGTACAAAGAATTCTGCTTAGTAAATCATGAAAAGTAAAAATATTCAAGAAAAAATGACCCTGACCCATACTAACAAAAACACGACATGGTCCATTCCATCAAAATATGACGGCCATATTTAAGTAATTTTGCAATTGCAGTGGCTATATTTTCTGCATGAGGAATCAAGGATTTTTTTTGTCTTTACAATTATCTCCATTGTCATATTTAAGAAAGAATTATGCTTTTTAATTCATGGAAACTAAATATCCAAAGAATGCTAACACAAAACAAAAAGAATAAAAAAAAAAAAACAATATATAAGTTGACATCAAATCTTACTAATAAGATATACCATTGTTATAGAAACATGAGTTATGTTTGTCAATTGGCAGTGAGTAATGCTTTCTCTTAACATGCTAATCTTATTACTAAAAAGGGAAGATCAGGCTGTGTGTCCAATAAATATATAAAGTTACATATCCAAAGTTAACATGGTCCATTCAATCAAAATATGACAGCCATATTTAAGTAATTTTGCAATTGCATTTGTTGAATGTTTTGCATGAATAATTTTGGATTTTAACTTGTATAAAAAACTCTATTGTCTTTTCTAAGAAAGAATTTGGTATTTTAAATCATTAAAAGTAAAAATATCCCTCCAAAAAATAACTAGACCGGTACTCTCAAAAAATATCAGACATTTAATTTTGCAATTGCACTGGTTTTATTTTCTGCATGTCAAAGAACGAATATTTTCTATGAAAATTTCTCGGACATTCAGGCCGGTAAATGTTATTTAATACTGTTTATCATAAACAGAGCATTTGCTTAAATACTTGTATCTATAAATAACAACGTTAAACATAAAAATGTCTTTAATATATATATATATATATATATATCAACTGATGATTAGTCAGGATAAAAAAGAGCTCAGTATAAGAATAGTGCAATATAATAATGATGAATACAGTCAAAAATCCTATTTGTTGGCCATAAAACAGAAATACTTGGGCACCTCCATATGGTGTAATGGTTATCAAGCTTGTTTTGCTAGAACAATTACAACTGAGTAGTGAGTTCAATCCTCACTGGGTGTCTCATACTTGAGTCTTGTGTCACATCTAATTTAAACTTAGAAAATCACCATAAAGCAGAAACAGTTCAGATTGAGATAAAATCACACTTTCTTCATCTATGTTAGTGTCCCAAATTTAGTGTCATAGTGATAAACTAATGTCAAAAATGTTTTGGTAGATTTATATTTAAAATATTTGAAAAATGGCTGAACCATAATTGAACCAAATGTTGAAATTTAATTGAGTTGTATTTGTTTCTTTATCAAATGTTTATAATCACCAAATTGTCTTTTTGTGTTTCAGAATCAAGGACACCTTACTTGTCCCCTTTGACCACTGCTTTGGCTGGGTCCCTCCTAATGACGGTTATGGCGTGAGAGATCTGATGCACTATGATTGTCCACTTCAAAACATCAAAGATCCTCTTCGGCAGAGAGGACTACTCATGTCAACTCGTCGATTTCTACGTCATTGTCAATATCAGCAATTTGAAGATCTCATTAGAAGTTTGACGCAATGTGACAGGGTAAGAAAAGTCAAGGAACATCGTTTTTGATCTTTTAGTGAAATGACGATTGTCATGAATTCAAAGTCTGTGAATAGCAGTTTAAAGCTGCAAAATGACTCATTCTTTTTCATTTTTCTATAAGTTGAATTGGCAAACCAATTTCAAATTCCAATCACTCTATCACTAAACTGATGTGACTTCCCTCTTAGGTAGGTCAGCTGCTCTTGAAAAGGACCTCTAATCAGTGGCTAACTGAGACAAGAAATGGCTTGTAAATTTTAATGCCTCCTAAACAAACCTGCTTTCATTTAATCACCACAGAGAACCTTTTCTACCTGCCATCAACATGGCTGACACTAAATTTCAGGAGAGCAACACACTAGGCTTTCTTGGCCTCACATTTTCAACTGACATGAAGTGGAGCAACTATATCAAATCAATAGCTACATCTACTGCAAGCAAAGTTGGGTCACTGTGTCATGTCAGAAAACTTTTCTCATCAGAATCCATCTTGTACTTTTACAAATCTACCATTCGTCTATGCCTTGAATATTGTTGCCATATCTGGTCTGGTGTTCCTGCTGTGTATCTTGAGATTCTTAACAAAATCCAAAGAACAGCCTGTTATATAATCGGTCCTGACCAGGCATCTCAGCTTCAGTCACTTGTAACTTGGCTTCTGTCTTTTCTACAAATATTTTCATGACAACTGCTCTGACAAGCCTTTTCCTCTCATGTCCAAAATACATGAACTTAAGCGTGCTACTAAATTGGCATCTTGCTCTCACTTATTTACTGTTAGGCTAGTTAAATGCAACCACCACTTTTACTCCAACAGTTTCTTTTCTCGCACTTCCTACCTGTGGAACTCCTTTCCATTTCCTTGCTTCCCTGATAACTACAATCTTCAAAAATTCAAATGCAACATCAATTGCTATCTCCTGTCTTCTTGAACCCCATTCACCTTTTGTCCTTTTCTCCATCCTCCCTATTCTTGGTTCTGGTTCCTGTACAATCACCAAAGTTAAGTAACACTGCTTGGGAATACCAGGTGTTGTAAGCTTGGATGTGCTGGTAGTGTAATGCGCTTACGGCCATATCATGTAACATTGTTTCCCATATGATGACACAAGTTAAGCAACGTTGAGTCTGGTCAGTACCTAGATGGGTGACTGCTTGGGAATATGAGATGCTGTAAGCTTTGGTGTGCAGGTGATGTAGTGGATAACAGCTTAGCATTGGAAATTGAAGAGCTGAGTTCCAATTCCAGTTGGGTTCATTATATTCACTTATATACAAATACCCTTTGGAAAAGTATGAATCCATCTCTTTCCTCCAGCTATTCCTGGCTTTAAATAACCTGCAAAGGTTGATAATCTGTATCTTATCTCTGATTGTGACCCAGTTATTCCCATTTAGTCTCCTGTTTTTTTTTTATGCAGTTTCTTTGTCATTAATGGGTTAATTATTCAGACTTGTATCAGTAAATCATTATTATCTTGAAAAGATTCTTACAGTCTAAAAATATTTTTTGGTTTTAAATAACTTGCAAAAGGGTTGATAAACTGTAAAAAAACAAAATCCTTTGTCTATGGCATTCATTTTGCACTAATATTCTTCAGAAAAACATGGGTCTGTTTCCTTTCTCTCTGGAATAGGTTAACTAGCAGCATGAGATCTTGAGCCTTGAGTAGCAGCCAGTCTAGAAATTGGACAACTCTGTTTAAAACCAAGGAGTTGGAAACTGGAAACCATCCACCATTAAAGTTTCCCGAGATGTCATAGCAAATTACAAAGAAAAAGAATCCATGAAGAACTATGGCTATTGGCTATGTCATAAAAATACATAGTATTAAAAAAAGACATGGTATTCAAAAAACATATTAAAACCATGTTATTAAGCAAGACATAGTATTTAAAAATACAATGTTTAAAAAAGACATTGTATTTTAAAAAAGGCATATTTTAAAAGACGTATTTAAAAAAGGCATAATATTTTTAAAAAGACATGGTATTTAACACAATTTATGGTATTTAAGAAGATATTGTATTAAGAAAAAGCATTGTATTTTAAAAAAGATATAGTATTCAAAAAAGACATGGTATTTCAAAAAGACGTTTAAAAATATAGTATTAAAAAGACATTATTAAAAAAACATAGTATTTAAAAAAGATATTGTTTAAAAAAGACATGGTATTTTAAAAAACATTGTATTTTAAAAGACATTGAATTTAAAAGGCATAGTATTTAAAAAAGATATTGTGGTATAAAAGACATTGTATTGAGAAAGACATGATATTAAAAAAGACATGGTATTAAAAAAGATGTGGTATTTAAAAAATACATTGTATTTTAAAAAAGACAATTTCTAAATAATCTGATTATCCAACTTTGAATTTCATAATCTCTGATGTATCTCCTGAGTGTGTAAATTTTACAGTTTGTTTACTTATTCAATATTGTGACTTTGAGGTTACAATAAATTTATCTTGATTTATTCATCACCCTTCATACATTGATTTACCTTTTTTTTTAATCATTTCATTGCTAATGGAAGGTAAAAATGGTTCTCTAAGACGATTAAAAGAGAGTAGCTTTGTTTTGCAGGTGTTAAAATTAACAGGACATTTCTTGTTTTTTTTTTTTTTTTAGATTAGCTGCCATTTTACCCATTTTTGTAGATCATTTCAACCCAAACAAGGCAATAAAGCCTCTAAGACACAAAGGGTGGATGAATGTGAAAGAATAAGAAAAAGAGAAACATTATTAAGGAGTGAGAACAATAAAAGAACAGGAATCAAGATGACAGTAGATAACAATTGACATTGCATTTAAATTTTTGAAGATCAAAGTTGGCTGGAAAGCACTGAGCCAGAAAAGAGATCCACTGGCAAGAAGTACAAGAAAAAAAAACTGTTAGCATAGAACTTTTGGTTGCATTGAGTCAATTCAATTGTAAATTGATGAAGCTTTGATGCCAATCTAGTGCTGCGATTAAGTTCATAAAGTTGAGGTAACATAATGGAAAGTTCAGCTAAACAATGACCATTAAAGTATTTCTAGAAAAGGTACAGGGAAGCTCTATTGAGGCAATGCAAAAGTGACTGAAACTGAGACACCCACAGAACCAATAACATTATGGATTGGATTTTATCAAGAATCTCTAAATATATAGCAGGAGCACTGGACCATATGTGGCAGCAATATTTAGTACCTGGACAAATGGTAGACTTATAAATATTTAAGATAGATTCTGGAGATAAAAATTGTCTAGCATGAAACAGCGAACCAAATTTCCTAGCAGTAGACCTAGCAGTTGATTTAATATCGGCTTTCCACTTCATGTTAGCAGAGAAAGTTAATCCAAAAAGTGCAACGAGTCACTCTCCTGAAGGTTAGCATCAGCCATACTGACGGAAAGCAGCAAGGGGTCTCTCAGATGATTATTAGAGAGTAGTTTTGTTTTCAAGGCATTGAAATTAATAAGCCATTCCTTGCTCTAATTAACAGCAGGTTTTAGGTCATTTTTTGATCAGTTGCCAATTTGACCTTATAATGACAAAAATGATATAGATGACATGCTGAAAATCTTGTTTATATATAAATTTTATTGCAGGAATAGAACTTTTATTACAACTTACTTTACTAACTCCACAGGACAGGTATTCAGTTAGTTAATCTCTATCTATAAAAGGCAGGATATGTGTGTGTGTGTAATGAATGCATGGTCGCAATTTTTGATGGATTTGCACCAAAATTTACATGCACATGCTCCAAGTTAGCGGGAAGTCCAAGACTGACTTTGCATTTCCCAACTCCCATCGATAGTGGAAATAATCGATTTTTTCATGCTTCTACAGCAGTTTTCATGTAGTTTGCGGCCATTTTGTACTGGCCAGAGTGAGAGCCTATAGCTGGCTGCCACGAATAGGCGGGAAGTTTCTATTGGCCAGCGTGAGAGCCAACAGCTGACTGACACGAATGTTAACTAGCATGCTAGCATGCAAAAAAATTGATAGCTGCATTCGTCACAAGTGGGAAAAATTTAAATCTGCATGGCACTTTACTCCAGTTGGCTCATTCGCTTGCTTAAACTCAACATTGATTCTGATTCTGCAGAACTGGGTTGGGTGTGAAAAAGTATTTGTCGTTAACATTCTTTTTTCATTTGGTTTTTCAAGTTACGAGTCCTTTTTTAAAGCTGATCGTTTTGTGTTCATTTTGTTTAGTTCTTTTTTCGTAACAGATTTAATGTTTAGTATAGAGCTTAGAAAAAATTCACAGTGTGAGATAGGCAAGAAGTAAGGCATGTAGCAACATCAGCATGACAAAGGGCACTCCTTTAAAGACAAGGAAGGGCAAAAATATTTTAAGTCAAGTGATAGCGATTGCTGTATGAGTCGTACAATTTTTGAATCAAGCACGGGCAATGCTGGGCCATGCTGCTAGTTAGAAATAATTAACTCTCCCCTATTTGTTAATTATTGAAAACTAACTTTTTCATTTGATTGTGGGACAGGAAGCCTGCGGTCGTCTTCCAGTGTCAACAGTTATGGACCTTTGCTTGGAGTACAAACTACCTGTGGACTTTTGTGTACTGGGTTCTCTACTGCAAAATTGCAATCCTGGAGATGGGATGATCTACTACAAGAATTTTGTGGATTTTATAAACTGGACCAAACCTCTGCCCAGTTTTGATGAGTTTCCTGTCAAAGAAGGTAAATATTTCAGTTTTGGAAAGGGGAAAAAGTCCCTGTTTTATTTTTAATTCCTCAAATTTTTAAAGCCAGTTTGTTTAAGTATTATATATTCTTGAATATTCGGGCATTTTTAAGTGGGGCTGACAAAATTACCACAAACAACAATAATGACAATAAAAAAGAAAATAGAATAACATAATACAAGAAATGAACAATGCAAGATAAGGCAAGGTAAGTATAAGGCAAGGAAAGCAATTATAAGACAGTAAAAAAGAAACAGTGTTCATATGCAAAAGGGATACAGTCAAGTGGTTATAATCTTCTGACTTCAAGGTATGAAAGAAAAAGCTATGTGGGTAAGACAAACACTTGTTGATTTTTTATTGACTCAGAAGAAATCCCAGAATGCATTTTGTTTATAAATTTGAGGAGAGGGGATTTTTAGTAGACATTCACAGATTTTGGAACCAACCTCTGTCACTTGAGGCATTGTGGCAAATAGTTGTCAATAAAAATAAATCCTTCAAACTGACAGAATCTCAATATTTGTATCTGCCATTAGTAGCAGCTACAGGAAAAGTACAACTAAGTGTAACTGATAAGAATTGTTGATTTTTATTGATTAAGAAATCCCAGATTGCAGCTATACAATTTGTCTATAACTTTGGCGAGGAGGGATTTTTAGCTGATATTTCTCTAGATTGGATCCAACACATAATTTTTTTTTTTTTTTTTTTGGTGAGGGGGTCAGCCTTTTGAAAAATAAATATTTCTATTTTCTTTTTTGAGTTACAATAAATGGGATAATATTAAAAAATACATCAAAAATTGTATATTATAATTAAAAAAAATCTGGCTGGACTGGGTTCGCAATAAGGATAATGTTCAATAGAAATATGATAATGCTCTCTTGTCAGTAAGGCTTACTCTCATTGCTGGCCACTGACAATCCCTTTCAAAATGTGCTCTAAACGAAATAAATTCCCACCTTGTTGCAAATTTTAGAAATTCCAAATATCGAGAAAACAAATCGAGTTATCTCCCCTGAACCCTTGAAAAAAGGCGCAAATCAATAAGACATGAAGTCAAATAACTTTCTATATTTTTTCGGAGATTTATTTGTAGAAATATGCAAGTATCGTCTCTGATCATCTTCAGACGTCATTCGAGAGTTCAAATCCTAAAATTTAGATAGAGTGAGAAATACAAAAACAGTAAAATTAAAATAAAAGAAAACTTGTGCAGATGATAAAAAAAAAAATATGGCAAACTTGGACCTTTGTGCCTGCTAAAAAACCCAGTGTCAAAAAGGACGTTTTTTCTCTTGACATCGCTATTATTTTAATTACCTTCACTCCTCAGCAATATTTATTGTTTTAAAAAACGATGATTGGAATTTTCATAAAACTTAAATATATGAAAGTGAATTTATACATTTTCATTGTTCTTGATAACTGAAAACAAAAATAATAAACTAAACAGTATTTATTTATTAGATAGTTTATTCACACTACATTATTTATTTGAATGGTTGGCAAAACATCAGTTAATTGCCAATTGATTTGAAATTTATAAAATGGTAAATAATAAAGATTTATATTTGGTTCACATATTTTAATAATTTAGTAAATGTTTCTCAATTTATGAATAAAAAATATTCATATTTATTTCTTTATAAATTGGTAAATGATAAATATTGCATTGCATTAGTTTTTAGAATGTTGTAAATATAAAGTTATTTTTGTAAATAAACAATCTAATAAATAAATAAATAAATAGTATCTAATATTTTTTTGTTGTAAATTTTCAAGAACAAAAAAAAATGTATAAATTTACTTTCATCATATGTTTAGGTTTTATTACAATTCTAATCACCTCTTTTCCCCAAATTATCACTAAAACTTTCACTGTTACCTTTCCATTGATCAGGCAGGTCAAAGGTTACTTGTTACCAATCCCTCAAGAAGAAGTCAAATTTTGTAGAAATATGGGTTTAATTAACAAATGTTATAATTTTTTCCCAGAAAAGATGATTGGTTCTTTATTTATTTTCTCCTATTCAGATTGTTTAATGCATCATAGTGCTCATGGGGATGCTGTACAAGAGAGAATACTCCCAATCTGCATTTCCCTATTATAGGCATTAGTATATCTATGACATACTAACACCTTAATGCATAAATCACTAATTTGTCCCACAGAGGGAAATGGTAACCTATAAATACAACAAGCAATGTGAAAGGGATGAAAAGTGATAAGGTCTTACTTGTAATATTTCCCAGTGGGAAAACAGACAGGCTGGGGATATCTTCTATGTACCAGTTGAGATCATGAAATTTTTAGTTCTTGACACTTAAAATGCCCTGAAATGGCCTAATTGTAAACCATTGAATAGACAAATTTGTTTCTTTATTTTTATATTTGAATTTTCAATGATCCATCTTCTCTATCTTATAATTTTATTAGGTGTTTCCATGAATTTGGTTTACCTAGATGAGGATTCAATCTGATGTGAATAAGTTTAACATGTCTTTGTAAAATTGTTGGGATTTTTCTCAAAGCATTTTTAATTGAAAGTAACCTAATTTATTTTTATGTTTCCATTTTCATTAATTAAATTTTAATCTGATTTGGAGATGTTGTAAAGGAAGAGAAAAAAAGTAAATTATTAAAAATGCCTACAATGATCCTTCCATTTGGTCTTTGTTCTTACTCATGCTTTCTATATTATGCTGAAAAAGGATTGCTTTTAAGGCAAAAAAAATCAAATAATATTATTAAGAAAACCCATATTTCAAAATAGGATGGAATTGAAATTAAAAATATTTAATATTTTAAGCAAACTTTATATTTCTTTTAAATTTTTTTTGGCATTTTTTATTTTAAACGAATTTTTGATAAATTCCATCTTTTGTCAGTTAAAAATGATGTTTTAATTCATTCAAGAAATTGACTTTCTTTATATGTTTTATAAAAAAGATTAGTATCAAAAAAAAAATGCATTCCTCATCCAACCCCAATTATAAGAAATTTAATCTTTAACTTTTGTTTGTTATTTGAAAAGAATACATTGCAGTTTTTTGTATTCAAAGTTGTCCTTAAATCAAAAAAAGTCTTAATAAGCTGAAGATAAATCTACTTTTATATTTACAAAACAGGTTTTAAATTTTTAAAGTTTTCTTAACAAGACCTGGAACCAGATAGGGCCCAGGCAACCAACTTAGATGGGGAATAAAGATGAATTTAAAAATATAAATAAAAATGTGAAATTAATGTAATAACCAAATTAACCTTCTCTTATATATTTTCCCCAAATATTGAATAATGCTTTCATTGACAACTCAAGAAAAAAAATGGACTTTGTCTAAAGCATGAACTTTTTGGTTTCAGGGAAATTTTCTTTTTGATGACTTTTCAAATCCTTGTTGGATCCCTGTAAAAAAAAATTTTTATTTGGATCAACCAATTGTTTAGAGTTAATGGTTTTTAAATATCTTTTAAATTGGTATCTAACTTTATATATTTAAAAGTCATAAATTCTAAAAAAAAAAAAAATTTTTTTTTGTTATCACACTAAAAACATTATCTAAAAAAAAAAAAAATCTTATAATCTAAAAATATTTTCTGGCTTTAAATAACTTGCAAAGGATTGATAAGCCATAAAAAATAAATTAATCAATCTTAGCATGAGCCCAGTATATATACTGAGGTCACCACAGATCAACTCTTTTTAGAACAAACATTCCTCATTGATATTAAATTTGATTCAGTCCTCTGATATTTCCTGGTGTGAGTCAACATGTTACAGAATCAATAAAGAAAAATAGGCCAATTCTGAACATTTAATTTACTGGATATCGCAGCTGTTGCAAGCCTAGGAAAATGCATTTAGTGCTACTGTGGTTAACTGCTTTGTTTGTGAAAAATGGGGAAGAATTTTCTTTGAAACAATTTGTTGTAGATTAGCATTCATTATGTTTTCCTCTATCTGTAAAATTGATCAGAATTGAGAAAAGTTAAATTTTTATGATTTTAGAATAGGGGGTCCTGTTCATAATATAAATACAGTGTCCAATAGATCCCTGACCTATAAGTTATTTATATTTTGTTTATATTTACAACTCTCAACAGTCCTGGGTATGATGCTTAACTATATCCAGCAGCAAGGCTTCTGATCAAGAGGTTTTGAGGAGTGCGAAATCACCTCTTAATTGCTTGTGTTCCCCGGTTCACCTTGACCCAGGGTGATAGCACCTGTTAGGGTTCCAATGATGGGCAAATAGTTAACCCCCTAAACTGGGGTCAAAACATGATGAAAGTATAAAAATAGATTTTTATAATAAAAATACCAGCAATACATTTTCATTTTAAAAAAAAATTACCAACAATACATGTTTTGTAAAAAATGGAGAAAAAAAAAGAAAAATTACATGTTTTTTTATAAAAGAAATTACTACTACTCCCAAGAAAATTAAATTTCAGCATTAAATGACCCATAAGGTGTTGATATGTCGTTAAAGAAACAAATCAAATCAAAGACCCCAAGAAAATTAAATTTCAGCATTAAATGACCCACAAGGAATTGATATACCAAAAAAAATGTCAAGTTTGAAACAGTTCTTATGTCATTGATAGTGTCCTTTTTTACCAGTTTGTAATATTGCTCAGCTATCAATAATAAAACAAAGTACAGATAACTCTTTAAGAAGTCAGGGACTGATTTGACACTGTATTTATATTATGAACAGGACCCCCACTTCTAAAATTAAAAAAAATCAATATTTTTTGATTTTGACAAATGTCATGGGTAGATTGATGGGTTGATTGATTTGTTTTTTATGGCTTATCAACCTTTTGCAGGTTATTTAAAGCCAGAAAATAATTTTAGATTGTAAGAATATTTTTTTGAGATAATAATTATTTTTACTTATACAAACTCTACAAATTAACCCATAGCTGGGGGGAGAAGAGGTGCATTCATACCTTTCCTTAGAGTATTTGCACGTAAGTGAATATCATGAATTCGAACTCTGCTCTCCAATTCCTTAATCTGAGCTGCTATCCATTACTCCACTATACCCCCTGTTATATTTAATACTCTTGGGAATGGTATGAATTTTCTTTGTCTCCCCTCAGCTGTGTGTAAATAGCAGGACAATCTATATTCTATATTCTATAATCTGGATTACCTTTGGTGGCAACCAGTTGAGGAGGAGGTAGCTCAAAACTGGCCTGGAAAGGGCTGGGTTTCATCAGACTATCTTACCCAAGAAACACCACTTCTCCTGTGGCTGCGGTATGTGTGGTGACCCTACGACCTTGATGGGATACAGGATTTGCGATATGTTATGTCCTGTGCATTTCATAATATATAAGCCATATTTTCAATCATGGGAAAGGTATGAATCTTCTTCTTCTTCTAGTTATGAGTAAATAGCAGGACAGACTGGGTTCTATAGCAATGGGTAGCAATTGGTCTTGAAGAAGGTAAACTCTGAATTCAAAACCTGCCTGGAGAGGGCTGGGTGCCGTCAGGCTATCTTGCCCAAGAAACACCACTTCTACTGCAGTATATGTGGCACGGGATTCACTCAAAATATAACAAACCCAACAGGAATTGGAACTTGGGTCTTTGATCACAATTCTGAGCCATTACACCATTTGTACATCGAAGCTTACAACACCTGGTATTCCCAAGCGGTCATCTAGTTACTGACTAGGCTTGACATTGCATAACTTCAGTGATAGTACAAGAACTGGTGTTTCAATGCAATATGGCTGTAGGCCTGTCTTAAAGCCTAATAAATGGTAAGCTACAAAAATTATCCCCCCCTTTTCTCTTATTTTTACAAGTAGACCGATTAACCTAAGTAGTGTTGATGATTTTTGGATATTGTTCGTATAAGCTAAGCAGTCCTGATGTCATTTATTGAGAAACAGAGAACAAACTTTTTGACCAAATTATATATGCTTCACATTTTCAAGTAATGAGTTTCTTATCTCTTCTTTTCAGCCTCTTTGATGAATGAAGTGAACAATCCAGATCTTAATATAAACCCAGAGGCAAAAGTCGAATTGTGTTGCCACAGTGAAAAGCCAATGGCACCAAACCCAGACACATTTAAGACTACAAATCGTGATATAAATGCCTTTGTTGGCAAAGTTTCAACAAAAGGTATGTTAAATTTCTTAAGTTCTTGTAACACTTTTTTCTTTTGATCATTTCACCCCAAGCAAGGCAGTAACCTTACTCAGACACAAGGGGTTACTGAATGTGAAAGAATAAGAAAAATATTATTTAGGAGTGAGAACAATAAAAGAAGAAAAATCAAGAAGATAACGCATAACATTGCATTTACATTTTTTAAAATCAAAGTTGTCTGGAAAGTAAGAAGCCAAAAGAGAGTTCCACAGGTGAGTAGTGCAAGAAAAGAAACTGTTAGAATAGAACTTAGGGTTACATTTAACCATTTCAGCTGTAAAAAGATGAGATTTTGCCGATAATCTAGTACTGGACTTAGATTCATAAAGTTTAGGTACAATAGAGGAGAATAATATTTATTTTGAAAATACAAAAATTTGGCACAAGGCCATAAGGGGTGATATGAAAGGGAAGGATGGTCTTCATTCTGTCTTATCTTAAACTTAGCTAGCCATGATTACTGACCCAAACATATCACAATATTCCTTACATCACAACACCACATTCTTAACATTCTTACTACAGCCAACATAATACCTCAGAGTCTCTATGAAGTCCACACTAGTTCTCATATATACAATTTGTCTGGGGGTGGGGTAATAAAAATAACAACTGTAGAAGAAAGCTATATTCATTTTGAAAAATACAAAAATGTGGGGCAAGTTCAAAAGCAGGGAATGGGAAGGATGGTATTCAATTTGTCTTAAATTTGTCCTAAACTTAGCTAACCATAATTACTGACCCAAACATACCACAGTATTACTTACACCAAAACAAGACATTCTTACTTACCATTCTTACTACAGCCACCATAATACCTCAAAATTTATATGAAGTCCTAACTAGTTCCCAGATGTAAAATTTTTCTGTGGGGGTGCAGAATAAAACTAACAACTTATAAAAATTAAACCCCAATGAATATTTACCATAGTGGAGAGTTCATTAGAACATTTACCTTGGAAGTATTTATAGGAAAGGCACAGGGAAGCTACAGTACAGCAGCAGGAAAAGGACTGAAGCTGAGATGCCAGGTCAGTACTAATGACATTGCAGATTCTTCTCTCGATTTTATCAAGAGTATCAGACCTGATGTGGCAGCAATGTACAAAGTATGGACAAATGGAAGATTTATAAATATGTAAGATAGATTCAAACTATACATTGAGGCAATTCTGAGAGAACTGGAAATCCTACCAGGATTCATCATCTCTTGTCGTTAGTTTGCAGGACCATTACGCCCTGCCAATATCTCTTGAACAGACTATTCTGGTTTGATTGCATGGAAAGTGTGGAACAGACACTACTTGGTTTCTGTGAGAAAATAAAAGAAAGAAAGATAGAAACCTTTAATGTCTTCTGCTAATACCTTATAAATAATGTGGAAAGAGGGGAAAAGACACTACTTGGTTTCAGTGAGAAAATGAAAGAAAGAAAGAGAAGAAAAAAGTGTTTAATGGATGTTTCCACAAAATGAAAAAAAATTGTCAGTTTTAAATCTTTTCATTTGTATCCCCTTACTTCTTCATATTTATGATTGTCATTGCAATATTTTGTTAAAGTTGTTAAGCTCAAATATTTAATGATGTGATACAGGAATTTCTACGGATATTTTATTGTCATAGAATTCACCATGAGCTTATCCAATCATTAACTAAAGAATGAAGATTCATCAGAAATTTCAAATAGGAAAACTAATTTCTTTAAGTTTATTCTTGTAACCACAGTTTTGCTATAATCTTAATTATTGCTATTATTGTTGAATATTGTGATAAAATTTAACAATAATAGGAGAGAGTAAAACCAGTTGTAATATCTTAAAATAATTCTGCTTGTTACACCCTCCCCTAGTTAGCATGACGGTTATGCCATGCTAATACCTAATAAATAATGGACTATTCCATTTTGGTTGAGTGGAAAAACAGAAAAGACATATTCGAGATGCTACTTGGTTTCAGTGAGAAAATGAAAGAAAGAAAGAAAGGGAAGATCGAAATCTTTAACGTCTGTTAGTGAAATGGAAAAAGTTGACCATTTCAAATTTTTTTCATTTGTACCCCCTTACTTCTTAAAATAACGACCAGCATTCATATTTATGATTGTTATTGCAGTATTTTGTTAAAGTTGTTAAGCTCAAATATTTAAAAATATTAAGGGGGAATTTCTATGGATATTTTATTGTTGTAGAACTTGCCTTGTGCTTATTTTTTTTTAAGCATTTTGCCCCAGGCAAGCTGGGAGTGCCACTAGCACGCATGTGGTTACAAAGAGTGAAAGTAAGAGTAAAGAGGGTGTTTGAGGAAAGGATAAAGAGAAGGACGGGGATTAGGATTAAGGCATCAGAAGATGTCAATTGACATTACATTTGAATATTTGAAGATTATAGCTATCAGAGAAGCAAGTAAGAGGAAGGGAGTTCCACTGTTGGAGTAGAAGAGGCAGTTATATTTAACTGTTTCGACAGTGAAAGGGTGGGACCAAGATGCCAACCTAGTAGTACACTTAAATTCATTTATTCAATCATTAACTTAAAAATTAAGATTCATTAGAAAATTCAAATAGGAAAACTGAAATTTTCATGAATATTTCTAGTTAAGTTATTGCATTAGAGAAAGAAAGCTTTTCAAAAAAAAAAAGATGCCATGTAAACGTACTTGGTTTTATTACTTCAAACATTTAGTGAAGAAATAAAAATTATCCATTGGTTCTTTAAAAATTGGATGTATTTACTTGATTGACAAGATTCCGTTCGATGGTTGGTTTGCTTCTTTCATTCTTTTGTATTGTGCATTTTTTAAATGCATTGTTGGTTGTGGCTCCATTTATTACTTTGTTCAGTAGATTTTCATTTTGCCATTCAGTGCATCAGGAAAATATGAGACGAAAACAGGTCAACATTTTACCAAAACAAACTGCCTGTCAATATCCAAAGAGAACAACAAACAATTTGTTTGCCAAAACATAATGTCAAGGGCAGGATTTGATGTTATATGATGTTTTAAAGAGGCCGTGTAAATCTAGTAAAAGTTCAAGGCTAGAGAGGGAAATATTGGCTCCCAGTTTTAAATTGCTTTTTGTTTTTGTAACCAGTGCTAAATCTGTATCATTTCTGTGCAGATATAATCTACCCCTAATTATGCATGTATGTGTTTCCGCAAGGACTTAAACGTAATGGAAGAAAATAAAGACTTGAATGAAATATAAGAAAAAAATACACTAAGACTAAAAATTTTCTTTAGAACTATTGTTAAAATTACACCTTTAAGTGTCAAATCTAGGTGTGTCTCTCAGTGTTGTTGCTCCCATGTCACTAGAAGTTTCGGGTCTAAATAAACAACAGACTTCTTCGATTGGTGACCCGACTGAATATGATCAGTATTTGGCCTGCACCCAGAGTAAATTTGCTACTAGCTTTAGGACGTGCTTTATATAATTTCCCCCAGAAAATGGCGACTAATCAAGTCTACACTTGGGTTATTTGATGTTATAGATCAGGTATCCTTGGTTGTACTGATCTTCCTACATGCGGCCAAGACAAGGTGTTTGTTTTGGAAGAAGAAAAGAAAACAAACCAATAAATATATATACATTAATAAAATAAAAAATGATTTATTATATTGGCTCGTCTTACGACTTTTCTTTCTCTTCCTCCTTTTTTAACTTCTCTATTATATCTTATTTGTTTGGTCTTTTTTCTCTTTTTATAACTTTCCTTTTGATTCTCAGTTTTCTTAACTACACTTAACAAAAT
This sequence comes from Acanthosepion pharaonis, assembly GCA_903632075.3. Lineage (NCBI taxonomy): Eukaryota > Metazoa > Mollusca > Cephalopoda > Sepiida > Sepiidae > Acanthosepion > Acanthosepion pharaonis. The sequence continues at coordinate 335,681 of CAHIKZ030002158.1, forward strand.
GTTTGCAATAGAATGATTAAAATGACTTAGACTATTTACAAAAAAAACTCCTAAAATACGGCATGAATAATTTGGGATATTGATTGATACACTAATAAACTAAGAGAAATAACATTTAACTAAAATTGTTTAAAAAAAAATTAATCAAGATATTTACATGTTAAATACTAGTTAAAAAAGAAACATAATAATGTGTAAATTTTAGTTAAAATAAGAAACTCCTAAAATTTATCCTTAAAGGAAACTGATTGAAAAAAGGAGTAAAAATACGACAAAAAAACAAAAAATGGGTAACTACGAAAAAAAATTTGCAAGAAAAGAAAAGGAAAGATTACGTGTAAAAATATTTCTTGTAATAAAATAAATCTACTCGAATGATCAAAGATGAAATATAGAAATACCTGATTTAATGATTGAATAAGCTCCTTGCAAGTTCCAAGACTATAAAATATCTGGTAAACTTGGATCTTTATGCTACAAAAGGCAGTTTATTGAAAGGACGGTTTTTCCCTTGATACCACTATGTTATGGTGGAACACACCTATTCTATAGTTAATAGACTCTCCCACCTATAATAAATAGGAGTAGTAAGAGTAACGAGTCAGTCGGTGAGTCAGTCGATGGCAGACGACAGTTAGTCGAATACTAAAGTATCAGCGACCACAACTAGATTACTCTGCGTCATAACTATTATATCAAGTTCCTAATGTTTTGTACGTCAAACCTATTTTAGGACCGACTTAGTACAAATACAAGCCTCCATTGTGAAATCACTCCACAACACACTATTATTTTAATTACCTTCCATCCTTGACAATTGTTTTAAAAAGTGATGATTAGAATTGTAATAAAACCTAAACATATGATGAAAGTGAATTTATACATTTTTTTGGTCTTGAGAATTTACAACAAAAATATTAATCACAATTTATTTATTAGATTGTATATTTACAAGAATAATTTTATAATTACATTCTAAAAACTAATACAATTAAAACTAATACAATGCAATATTTATCAATTTATAAAGAAATAAATATGAAAACATTTTTTTATTCATAAATTGAGAAACATTTACTAAATTATGCAAACCAAATAATAATCTATTTTTTACCATTTTATAAATTTCAAATCAATTGGCATTTAGCTGATGTTTTGCCAACCATTCCAATAAACTATATAAAAAATAAATATTGTTTAATATTTTTGTTTTCTCGAGAAGAAAGAAAATGTATAGTGTAAATTCATTTTTATATATTTATATTTTATTACAATTCTAATAATCGCTTTTTAAAACAGTAGACATTACCAAGGCGGGAAGGTAGTTAAAATAATGGCGGTGTCAAGGGAAAAGCGTTCTTTCAATGCTCTCTTTTAATTGTTTGAAAGAACTCTTTACCTTCCATCAGCATGGTAGATGCTAACCATGAGGAGAGTGACTCATTGCACTTTCTTGGACTGACGTTTTCCGTTGACATGAAGTTTAAAGATTATATTGAATCAATTGCTAGGTCTGCTGCGAGGAAAGTTGGTTTCCCATGGCATACTAGACAATTTTTCTCACCAGAAATTATCGTACATATTTATAAGTCTACCATTTGCCCTTGCTTTGAATATTGCTGCCATGCTTATTGTCTAGTGCTCCTGCTATATATTTAGAGATTTTTGATAAAATTTAAAGAAGAATCTGCAATGTTATTGGTCCTGACCTGGCATCTCAGCTTCACTTTCCCACCGCCATGACGTAGCTTCCCTGTGCCTTCTGTAAATACTTTTATGGTAATTGTTCTGATGAACTTTCTGCTATGGTGGTACCTAGGCTTTATGAATCTAAACATGGTACAAGATTAGTGGCAAGGTCTCATCATTTTACAGTTGAATTAGCTCGATGTAAGTTCTATGCTAACAGTTTCTCCTATCACACTTCTTGCTTGTGGAACTTTCCTGTGGCTTCTTGCTTCAAAAATTTAAGTGCAATGTCAATTGTTATCTTGTCTTCTTAATTCTGATTCTTTTATTGTTCTTTCTCCTTAATCGTGTTTTTTCCTCATACTCTCTAACACCCAATAACCCCTTGCGTCTTAGTGGCAGTATTGCCTTGTTAAAGGGGAAAAAAACTTTTTGTCTTTTAACAATTGAGAGAAAATAGATTTTCTGCCCTTAATGTTAACTTTTTTATTTTTGATCACAATGGGAATTGTTTAAATGTTCAAGAATAACTTTGAGAAAATGATATATTTATTTTAGAGCATGATTTCTTATTAAAAAAAATAATTCATTCATTTATTGAAAGTTGTCAGTGAATAAAATATTTTGAAACAGTCATTCCTCACTTAATGACATCGTCGCTAAACGAGTTGGTCGTTAAACGAGAAGTAGTATCTGAGTTCTGTTTCAGGCATTCTGCACCTGTAATTGGTTTGTGTCAACCAGCTTCAGATAGTTTTAATGTTACTTTTGCAATATTTGTAGCATTTCTGATTTATTTCTAAATGTTTTAACTTTTTTTTTCCAAATTGCTCAATGGGCTTATCATTAAATGACCTGGTCACTAAGTGAGAAGTTCATTAAGCAATATGAGTCAAACTGAGATGTTGTTAAACTTAAAACAACAGGACCTGTTGCACAACTTAATATGGAACATTTACTTTCGACCAATTGCTATCAGTAATTGGAGTCAACTTCAAAGTACAAGAGCAAGTGGCTCAATCTGAGAGAAAGTGATAGAAAGAAGATTAATTCTTTTTTTAGACGAAGATGACAGGACAAAGAAAACTGATGTCTATAAAACTGACCATTCCATGAAAAGTTGTCAGTGAATAAAATATTTTGAAACAGTCATTCATCACTTAATGATAATAATATTTAAATGAGTTGGTCATTAAATAAGTTTTTTATACCAAAGCGCTATTTCAGGTATTCTGCACCTGTAATTGTTTTTGTATAACCAGCTTCAGATAGCTTTAATGTCACTTTTGCACCATTTGTAGCATTTCTGATTTATTTCTAAATTTTTTACAGTAGTTGACTGAACAGTAAACATGATAAACAAATTCAAAAATCTATATTCTGTACATGACTTTGGTTTGCATCCTGTAAATACATTACAAGTAAATTTTTATTTATTTTTCAGTATTTCTTCATTTTATTTATTTTGAAGAAACAGAAAATACTCATCCTTAAATGTTTTGTACAATGTACCGACTAGACGTTTTTTAAATTTTTATTTTATTTTATTAGATTTTATAGGTGATTATAAGTTAAGGGGTTGTTAAATAGTCATTAAGTGAGGAGTAGCTGTATTTCATGTTTGGATTTAGGGACTGTATGAATTTTTGTATGATTATTTTCATTATTAATTTTTCACTAGTTTTTTTTTTTATTATTATTATTATTATTATTATTATTATTATTTTTTTTTTTTGAATCACATTGTCCAGATCATTATTACTATGAGCTTTGAAGAAAATATTGTGTATCAGAAATAAATGAAATAACCTCCAGCAAAACTCACACTCTCATATTTTTGGAATTAATTTAACACAAACCTTGATTTATTTATATATGTATTTATTTATTCATTTTTAGTTGTTATTTCTTCATCTTTATTGTTTATTCTTGATCTCTTTCACAAGTTTTTTTTTTCTTTTAAATGCCAAGTCCCTTCAGGGTGTAATGCAATCATGACTCACCAAATATGCGTTTTCTTTGTCATCTGTAAATTGCCATAGCTTTTTATTGGGGGTGGGGAGATACAAGAGTGGTTTCCTGTTGTTTTCTCCACAGTTTGGAATTCATGAATTTTCCTTTCACCCAAAGCTCGAGAGTTCGGTCAAACCTTGTGAATTAACTCAGACATTCTTTGCTTCTACAAATAATCAAAATTTACGAAATAACAGGGGAGATAACTCAAGTTCAAATATTGAAGAGTTATTGTTCTTTAATCTAAAATTTTTTTCTTTGAAAGTGAAAAACTTTTAGTTGTTGTTGCTGCTGAATGTCTTTTGGTAATTTGGTTTCTGGTTTTCGGACTGTTCTTTGTATCTATGTATCTTTCTTTTTCTGTCTTTCTTTCTTATGTATCTTTCTTTCTTTCTTTTGTGTCTTTCTTATGTATCTTACTTTCTTTCTTTTGTGTCTTTCTTTGTATCTTACTTTCTTTTTTTTTGTCTTTTCTTATTTATCTTTAATATTTCTTTTTTTTGTGTCTTTCTTATGTATCTTTCTTTCTTTCTTTTGTGTCTTTCTTATGTATCTTTCTTTATTTCTTTTGTGTTTTTTCTTATATTGGTTTTTTTTTCTTTCTTTTGTGTCTTTCTTATGTATCTTTCTTTATTTCTTTTGTGTCTTTCTTTGTAGATTTATCTTTTTCTTTTTGTCTTTTTCTATTTTCTTTCTTTCTTTCTTTCTTTTTTTCTTTCTTTGTTTCTTTTTTTGTCTTTTTTTCTTACTTTTTTTTTTTTCTTTTTTTTTTCTTTCTTTCTTTCTTTTGTCTTTCTTGTCTTTCTTTCTTTCTTTTTTCTTTCTTTTTTCTTTCTTTCTTTCTTTTTTTCTTTCTTTTTTCTTTTCTTCAAATTGTCTTTCTTATGTATCTTTCTTTCTTTCTTTTGTGTCTTTCTTATGTATCTTTCTTTCTTTCTTTTGTGTCTTTCTCTTTGTATCTTACTTTTTTCTTTTCTTTTCTTTCTTTTATTTTCTTTTTTTTTTTTGTTTCTCTGTCTTTCTTTCTTTTTTTTTTTTTTTTTTTCTTTCTTTTGTATCTTTCTTTCTTTCTTTTGTGTCTTTCTTATGTTTCTTTCTTTCTTTTGTTTCTTTCTTATCTTTCTTATTTTCTTTCTTTTTTTCTTTTTTTTCTCTTTATTTTTTTCTTTCTTTTTGTCTTTCTTTTTATCTTTCTTTCTTAATTTTCTTTTTTTCTTTCTTTTTCTTTCTTTCTTTCTTTTTTATTTTTTGTATTTATCTTATCTTTCTTCATTTTTTTCTTTTTTTTTAATCTTAGAATTTTTCTTTCTTTTGTGTCTTTTCTTCTTTCTTTCTTTTCTTTATTTTTTTTCTTTCTTATCTTTTTCTTTTTTTCTTTTGTTTCTTTCTTTATTATCTTTCTTTCTTCTTTTTTTTTCTTTCTTTATTATCTTTCTTTCTTTCTTTTGTGTCTTTCTTATGTATCTTTCTTTCTTTCTTTTGTGTCTTTCTTATGTATCTTACTTTCTTTCTTTTGTGTCATTTTTCTTTATCTTTCTTTCTATTTTTGTGTCTTTCTTATGTATCTTATTCTTTCTTTCTTTTGTGTCTTTCTTTATATATATTTTTTCTTTCTTTTGTGTCTTTCTTATGTATCTTTCTTTTTTTTTTCTTTTTTTCTTATGTATTATTTTTCTTTCTTTTGTTTCTTTCTTATGTATCTTTCTTTCTTTTTTTTGTTTCTTCTTTATTTATCTTCTTTTCTTTTCTTTCCAAATCTTTCTTTTCTTTCTTTCTTTCTTTCTTTTCTTATTTATTTCTTCTTTTCTTTCTTTCTTTTTTTCTTTTTTTAAATTTCTTTTTTTCTTTCTTTTCTTTCTTTTTTTTTCTTTCTTATGTATCTTTTTTTTTCTTTCTTTTGTGTCTTTTTCTTATTTATCTTTCTTTCTTTCTTTTTTTTTCTTCTGTATCTTTCTTTCTTTCTTTTCTTTCTTTCTTTTTTTCTTTATTTTTCTTTCTTTTTTATCTTTCTTATTTTCTTTCTCAAAATTTCTTTCTGTCTTTCTTATTTATCTTTCTTTCTTTTTTTTTGTCTTTCTTATTTATCTTTCTTTCTTTCTTTCTTCTTTCTTTCTTTCTTATGTATCTTTCTTTCTTTCTTTGTGTCTTTCTTATTATATCTTTCTTTCTTTCTTTTGTGTCTTTCTTATGTATCTTTCTTTCTTTCTTTTTGTCTTTCTTATATATCTTCTTTTTTTTTTTTTTTTCTTTTTTTATGTATCTTTCTTTCTTTCTTTTGTGTCTTTCTTATGTATCTTACTTTCTTTCTTTTGTGTCTTTCTTATGTATCTTTCTTTCTTTTTTTTGTGTCTTTCTTATGTATCTTTCTTTCTTTCTTTTGTGTCTTTCTTATGTATCTTTCTTTCTTTCTTTTGTGTCTTTCTTATGTATCTTTCTTTCTTTCTTTTGTGTCTTTCTTATGTATCTTTCTTTCTTTCTTTTGTGTCTTTCTTTGTATCTTTCTTTCTTTCTTTTTGTCTTTTTTATTATCTTACTTTTTTTCTTTTGTGTCTTTCTTATGTATTTCTTTCTTTCTTTTCTTTCTTTCTTTCTATCTTTCTTTTTTTTCTTTTGTGTTTCTTTCTTTTCTTTCTTTCTTTGTGTCTTTCTTTTCTTTCTTTCTTTCTTTTTCTTCTTTCTTCTTTCTTTCTTTTTTTTTTTGTGTCTTTCTTTTCTTTTCTTTTTTCTTTCTTTTTTTTTTTTTTTGTATCTTTCTTTCTTTCTTTTCTGTCTTTCTTTCTTTTTTTTCTTTCTTTCTTTTTTTTTTCTTTTTTCTTCTTTCTTTCTTTTTCTTTCTTTTTTCTTTCTTTTCTTTTTTCTTTTCTTCTTTTTTTCTTTCTTTCTTTCTTTTCTTTTCTTTCTTTCTTTTTTCTTTCTTTTTTCTTTCTTTCTTTTTATTATTTCTTTCTTTCTTTCTTTTTTGTCTTTCTTTTATCTTACTTTTTAAAAAATTTTTTGTCTTTCTTTGTATCTTCTTTTTCTTTCTTTTGTGTCTTTCTTATGTATCTTTCTTCTTTTCTTTTGTGTCTTTCTTTATTATCTTTCTTTCTTTCTTTCTTTTGTGTCTTTCTTTGTATCTTTCTTTCTTTTTTTTGTGTCTTTTCATTTATCTTTCTTTTTTTCTTTCTTTTTCTGTCTTTCTTATGTATCTTTCTTTCTTTTTTTGTGTCTTTCTTTGTATCTTTCTTTCTTTCTTTTGTGTCTTTCTTATGTATCTTTCTTTCTTTCTTTTGTGTCTTTCTTATGTATCTTACTTTCTTTCTTTTGTGTCTTTCTTATGTATCTTTCTTTCTTTCTTTTGTGTCTTTCTTATGTATCTTTCTTTCTTTCTTTTTCTGTCTTTCTTATGTATCTTTCTTTCTTTCTTTTGTGTCTTTCTTATGTTTCTTTCTTTCTTTTGTGTCTTTCTTATGTATCTTTCTTTCTTTTTTTTGTGTCTTTCTTATGTATCTTTCTTTCTTTCTTTTGTGTCTTTCTTATGTATCTTTCTTTCTTTCTTTTGTGTCTTTCTTATGTATCTTTCTTTCTTTCTTTTGTGTCTTTCTTATGTATCTTTCTTTCTTTCTTTTGTATCTTTCTTTCTTTCATATGATTCTTTGATTTTTCTTGTTTGTTTCTTTCATGTATCTTTCTTTGCTTCTTTTGTGTTTTTCTTTCTTTTGTATCTCTTTTACATATCTTTCTATTTTTTCTTTTGTATCTTTCTTTTTTATGTTTCTTTCTTTATTTCTTTTGTATATTGTGGGGAAAGTTTGTCCCGGCTTTCCCACATCCAAGGGTTGAGGTTAAAAAATTGGGTTGAAGTTAAATATTGCGACAAAACGCGAGTAAAAAACAACAAGATTAGAGCGGATAAACTCTTTCTTTTAGGCGTGTACAAATAAAGAAAAAACTACCACTCGGTGTGTAACAATAAAAGAATAAAGTGTTTATTTACATATACAGAAAAAAAATGGGTAAAGAGATAAAGACAATTAGGAGTTTAAGAAAGGGAAAAGAGAAAATGTCCATAACAGAAAAAAGGCTTGCTCAAAATATTTCTCTGAGTGTCTAAAAGTTCTTTAAGCAAGTAGAATTTTGTTAAGGTTTAGAAACACTCACAGTTCTTGTAGAGTAGGAAAATGTTGGTAGATATAGGAATCTTGCTGTTGAGTGAGTTTGTAGGTTGACAACAGAAGTCCAGTGGGCACGACAGAAGGAGTGGTGAAGGGATGCAGCTTTCAATTGGTCTTCAGTAGTCGACTGACGGTCTGTCTCTCCAGCCCACCAGGAATTTCTTCTTTGGTTGAAAGTGGTTCTGAAGTTGACTGAAGCTCCCTATCGTCGACCTCACAGACGGTGGTCGAATTCTCACTGCCAAATAGGCATAGATTCTTCAAATTTATGGAGATTTGGGAGGCTCAGAAGGATCGGGGACTTTCCCCTACAAAATCATTGAACAAATTTCCCGGCCCCTCTCTTGGTCAGAAAACATTCTTATCTCTGATAAGAATCAGGGCTCTGGGAGCCGGTTTTTGAAAGTAATTAAAACAGCTTGGAGTGGACAAGCTGTGAGGTTTCTCCCAGATTGTATGGCACCATGGAAAGAATAATGGTGGTGGAATTCCTTTTAATATTTTCCAGCTCTCTTGTTAGTCAGAAAACATATTCTTATCTCTGATAATAATCAAGGCTTTGGGAGCTGGTTTTGAAAGTAAAAAGAGGTTGGAGTGAGGATAGAAAAATAACGAGAATGTGAACTTGTAAAATATTGTTCTCAAATTCAATTCCAACAATATTTCTCTCTTTTCTTTCTTATGTATTTTTCTGTATGTTTCTTTCTTTTCTTTCTATCTATCTTTCTTTATATGCTTTATGAGTGTCAAGACCTCTTTCCTCATTATAGATCCCATTCTCTTTTTGTTTCTAAGTGTCATTTTTATTTTCATTTTCCTTAAAACTTCCCCATTATTCACATGCCCTGTCCATGGTGTTCTCAGCAGCCTTCTGTAAAACTACATCCCTGTCTTTATATGTTAGAAAGTTGTTTAATATTCAATATTCAATGCCATATAACAGGATTGATATTATGTAGCAGTTCTGCACTAATTTCTTTGTTTCTAACAAAATTTTCCTATATCTTTATACTTTGTTTTGCTTTTGGAAGGCATCTTACTATTTCAATGCAGGAATTGTCCTGTCACAGGATTGCTGGTATGTTTAAGTAAATATTTAGTCACCATTATGTTGCAGGAATCAATACTTTGGAGAGTTAATTATTCACAAACAATATTACTGGACTCTATGTGAGTTCAGATAAAAAATGAGTAACACAAAACAATATAAAACATATGGCAAATAATTTATTGTATTGACAAAAGGAATTACGATTGCATTAAAAGAGGAAAACATTTAAAGACTAATTGCATAATAAATATTTAAAACTAGAGAAGGTGTGTTTTTGTGTGAGTGAAATTAGTGTCAGCCTGCATGATGGACACGTGTCTGAAAGAGTATAAAAAGTCAAAAGACAAAAGTAAAACTATGAGAATGAACATGACCTGGTGGGTGTTGGACCCCCCCACCCAGTGGGTGGGGTGGGGACGACAACGTGCAACTATATCTTATAGCCAAAAGCTGTAAAAGAGAAAAAAGTGAGTATGGAGAAAAATGTACCTTTTTTTTTATAGGCTTAAGGAGTGTCCCCTAGTGAGAGTTTTTTTTAGCAAAATCAAGTGGGATAACCCACAGTCCATGGTCCTTATTGCCAATACTGGCACTTGCACAAAAACAACAGAACCCCACCAATGACAACAAAATAATAGATGTATGAATGAAAAACTACCTACCTACCTACATATATATATTTATATATATATATATATGTATATATGAAGAAATATAGATTTAAGGTGTGCTATATTTATGGGATAAAGTGCTCAATATCAGAGCTAGAACATATGTAAATAAAAATATAAAAGTGAACATTGAAGTCAACACTCAGAGGCAACAGGGTGTTTCATGCTAAATGCAATTGTTAGGCCACAAGTGTTGGATTTTTCTCGACTATTTTTATATATGGGTCAGTGGTGCATTGTGGGTATTCCATTCTGGTGTTTATTTTGGTGGGAGTGGCTTGTTTATTTATTTGGGTTATTTTATTTTACGTGTTTTTTATTTTATATATTTATTTCTTCTTTTCGGTTTTTGATGTTTTATTAATGTACTAAAAATTTTTTTGATGGGGTAGATTTGCTGAGGTCGCTTATTTCATAGTTTGTTTTGGTCTGGGAAGATAAAGCTATTTATTTGTCCAATTTTTGGATTGATTGCCTCAGTCTATTCTGTTATTTTGGCGGTGGACAGTTTTTAATTTTTATATTATTTTATTTATTTATTTATTTGTTTTTGCTCATTTATGTTTATTTTTATTAATTCTAATGTTTATTTTAGTGGGAGCGATTTGTCAATTTGTTCATTTATTTATTTATTTGGATTAATTTTGCTTGTTTTTTCTTTATTTACTTATTTTTTATTTTTAATACATTGGGGAAACTTGCAGAAATTTTAAAAAAATGTATCTATGAACACAAAAAGGATCTTATACACAACAGTTTATCAAATACATTAGTCATAAATAGAAATAAATTCAAGCACAATTTCAATCTAAAGAATGCCGGACTTATTAAAATAGAAAGTAACTTACTTCGATGGGAAATTCTTGAGAGTGCTACTATTGAATCTTGCCAAAATATAAATCTGCACCCCAAATTTTTTCAAATATTATCTTAAAAGACATACTCCTTTCGTAAGCCAAGATACATGACAATAAAAATGTTAAAAAATTAAAAGAAAACAGTTATATTCAAAACCTTCTATTATTTAGAATAAATAATACATAACTTAATTTATCAAACTAAAATAAGGCAGCTAGAGGGTGGTAGAGGCACATCTGAACCATAACATACACCACACACACACACACACACACACACACACCTGAAGTGTGTCTTGCCTTCACTTTACAATGTGCCCCATTTTATATAGCAATTCTTCTGGGAAATACTTAGGTACTCATTTGTCATGCAAACTTAGTGGCAAGAGAATCCAGTCAAATGTCGAATATACATTTAGAGAGGGGAAGCGTTAGGGTTGTGTTTTGGTACACAGGGAGGCTACAAACGTCAATACTTTGGGAATTAGTGTGTCGCAGTGTGCCCAAACACCACTCCCACCTTTTCTTAAACAACCCCGGATATGCCTGCTGGTAGAGAAAGGTCACGACCCTTGTGTGCTAAAAATAGCAACGACATCCTTTCAAACTGACAGAAACACACAAAATTCAATTTTCGCCACTAAACAAAAATAAAAGACCTTTAATTTCGAACCGAAATTAATTTAAATACAGTCAACAAATACCGAACACACTTTTGACTGTAATTAATACGTCCCGAAATTAATTATATTCATTTACTTGTTTAGCGTCACTGCTTCTCTTGTATGAACCGTCATATCTAGATGCCCGAGACTTTGCAGCGGTTTTTAGCCGGCCAGGGAGCAGGAAGCCTTCCTGATTCGCGACTTTGACGCGCCCAGTCAAGTCGACCAAGCCCAGCAGCTGACGGGACCCAGCAGCAGTTGTTCAAACAGTCCTTTTCAGGGCTAACTTCCGAAAGTCATTCGATCACCACTCTTCAAGGCTCCACTCACTCCACTCTTTGCTACTGCCTTCCCTCTGAGACGCCAGCTCACTCCTGCAGCCTCCAGCTCACTCCTGCAGCTTCCAGCTGACGTCCAGTGCCCATTAACGTCCGTTTGAGGATGGCTTCTTTGAGGCAGGTGTATGGGAGTTGGTCCGGAGTATTGAGAAGGATGTCTTCCACTTCTTCAATGATTGATGCTGGTAAGGCTTGTACCAGGGAGGCATATTTAGTGTCCTGTCGTGTAACCTTTCGTGCTAAAAATATCGCCTCAAGTTGAATAAACCAACTCCTGGTGTTGATCGAGTTGTATGGCGGCTGATGTGTTGATTTCTGTTTCGGTTTGTTCTGCCATCTTCTCTGCTAGCCGTTTGCCTGTGTCCATATATCACATCGGGGTCACCACTTGTTGCAGCGGGCCGAGAGGTGTGAGTGCCAATCGACCGTACGACTCAAAATAGGGGACACAAAGGCATGGAGATGGCAATAGCAAAGAAGGATGACAAACGCAGATGGTCCGTTGTAGACGATGGAAATCGTGTCTTTATTTGCGAACGGTGGATGGTAAGACGACAGAGGTCGTTTATTCGGGAACGGTGTCCGGACGTTAACGGGCGCTGGACGTCAGTGGGCACTGGATTAGATCGTCAGCGGGTGCTGGAATAGGTAGCGGGACGTCAGTAGAGCGCCGCAGGGGTGAGCTGGAGGCCGCTGGAAGCTGTTGGGGTGAGCTGGAGACTGCAGGAGTGCTGGAAGCTGCAGGAGTGAGCTGGAAGTGGTAGGAGTGAGCTGGAGACTGCTGGAAGCTGCAGGAGTGCTGGAAGCTGCAGGAGTGAGCTGGCGTCTCAGAGGGAAGGCAGTAGCAAAGAGTGGAGTGAGTGGAGCCTTGAAGAGTGGTGATCGAATGACTTTCGGAAGTTAGCCCTGAAAAGGACTGTTTGAACAACTGCTGCTGGGTCCCGTCAGCTGCTGGGCTTGGTCGACTTGACTGGGCGCATCAAAGTTGCGAATCAGGAAGGCTTCCTGCTCCCTGGCCGGCTAAAAACCGCTGCGAAGTCTCGGGCATCTAGATATGACGGTTCATACAAGAGAAGCAGTGACGCTAAACAAGTAAATGAATATAATTAATTTCGGGACGTATTAATTACAGTCAAAAGTGTGTTCGGTGTTTGTTGACTGTATTTAAATTAATTTCGGTTCGAAATTAAAGGTCTTTTGTTTTTGTTTAGTGGCGAAAATTGAATTTTGTGTGTTTCTGTCAGTTTGAAAGGATGTCGTTGCTATTTTTAGCACACAAGGGTCGTGACCTTTCTCTACCAGCAGGCATATCCGGGGTTGTTTAAGAAAAGGTGTGAGTGGTGTTTGGGCACACTGCGACAAGTGCACTCAAATATAGTTGATTTGTTTTGGATTTTTAAAGCACTTATATTTGGGTTGAATGGTTGTAGATATTATCCTAATGTTGCAGAGCAGATTAAGTGCTTTTAACTGTACTGCAATAACAAAAGAAAGTATGAGAAGGCTTGAGGAAACTTTATTCTGCTTAGAATAATTGATACAAGGATAGTGTTTCTTTATAGTCCTCTTCAAATGAAAGAGTTCTCCAAAGGGAAATAATCATAAAACAAGGGAGATTACTCCCAATTACTTTATTACATGTACTATTGGTCCTTTTCAAGAGCTGTGCCTCTGTAGATATTGTCTTTCTCATATTCAAATGCATTACTTTCTTGACTATCCAGACACCTTGGGACAGCAGTTGCAAAAATATATTTAAAGAATTAAAAATTCTGGTTTATTGAATACCTAAATTATCAAAAAGGTATGAAGAAAAAAAACCTTTTTTGAAAGGAATTCAGCATTTATATCAGCAAATAACATTTTATTTTGTTGTTCATTGTGACAGTATGAACGCTGGAGAATAGTTTCTTTGGAAGATTTTATATCATATAATATTGACATTCCTATGTTGAACTCAGCCATTAGTTACACTGGACTTTCACCAACGTCAATCTGTTTAAAATTTCCACTTTTTGCGATAATTCCAAAGTTGTTCTTTTCCTCTTATTCTCATCATCTTTTGTACCAATACAAGACATTAGGGTGAAATAAGCAATTATCCAAAGTAAATTTCCTGAAAAACAGAATTTCCAAATCAGTTACATATCATCCAAATAGTTCAAATATAAACATCAAAATCATGTCCGGATATGCGGGATTTCAGATATGAGGCATTCCGGATATGAGGGATTCTACTGTATTTGTAAGGATCACTTCTAGATGAAAGAGCAACCATAAATATAAGGAACTATTAACCATTATCAGGATTTCTGAATACACAGCATACAATTGCCATTCCAGTATGAAAAGGTTGGTTGGAGAGCAGACCCTCAATCAGCCAACATAGAACTGCTCTGTTTTTTTCAAAGATTTGGAATCATGGGAAAAATAATAGTAAATGTCTCAGGTTGAATATACATTACTGGTAATCATAACTAACTTACACATAATTTAACTAGCAAGGACACCTAGCATTGCCTGGGAAAAACAACTTTAAATATAACACAGAAAAAAAATATTTTCATAGATTCTTCTGACACAATGCAATAAATGAAAAAAAGATTATTTATATGAGTTGCCCATGTAAAACATTCTGATGCCTAAAACCAAACTGATGTGGTCCTTTAATTTGACAGGGTGTCTGAATACACAGCATTAATACTTTAACAATTGCCATTCCAGCATGAAAAGGTTGTTTGAAGATCAAACCCTCGATCAGCCAACATAAAACTAGCCATAGGAAAAGCATAGAGAAATAAGGGCTAGCACCCTTTAGGGATTGTCCTTGTGCCATATAGATGATTGTGGCATAACAAAATCCTAATGGAGATTGAAATCTCTTGAATTCAAAGGACAAGTCTGTTGAAATTATGGCAATCCTGAAAATGAAGACAATCCCCACCTTTTTTTTTGCCAAGCTAAATTAGAATAGTTGCTTTGATGACGTGAAAAGATTCTTGACAGTTTGGTGAGTTTTATCTTCCTAAGTTACAGCCACATACCAATTTAGAATTTCAAAGAATCTCATTGTTTGGCTGCAAGTGCAATATGGTCTGAAAACCACAAATGAATTTGGTCTTTGAGTTTTGATAAATTCAGAAGTTTCTGCTGCTAAATCCAAAGCTGGATTAAAGTAAATATATTTGTAAGAGTTGCTTCTGGCTGAAAAGTCAGCCAAATTAATAAACATTTGTCAATATTGTTTCAATGGTGATCTTGCACTTTCTCACATTTAATTATTTTTTGATTTGAATTTTTATCTATAATCATATTAAACATTTATCTTTTGTTTTATTTAAATAATAATGAAGAATTTAAAGTTTTATAGTTTTTAATTTTTAGCTGAAACTCTTTAGCAATTGTTTTTATTCAATAACCTGAGCCATTTTTTAATTGTTTAATAACTATTTCAATGTTTTATAAATTCAAAATTCACATTATAATCACAATTTTATAATTAAAATTTTTATTCAATTATGGCTGGAAGACCATGTGCACCAGTGAAAATTGTAGGGACATTTGCTGTTAATTTATCCCAAATAATGTAAAGTTACTTATCACAAATATTAATTAACTCCAAGAAAAAAATTTTTTTTTTTTTTTTAATTAAATTTTTGGCACTCTTTTGAAATTATAAATTTTAAATCAAACTTTGTTTAGCTTGCCTTGGAACAACTCCAACCCTCAGAATGGAAAATTACCAGAAATCGCATTTTGTAAGTGCGGATGATATTCAAGGTGCTTACAAGAAATTTTTTACAATTTAAAAGAAAAAGAAAATCTGTTTTTGGTTTGTTTATGGGGGTGAGAATGGATGCAGACACCACACTTAGAAATAATGCATCTGAGTTGCCCACATTTGGGGCGATCACAAAGATCAGCCCAACCGTAGCACAAAGAAAGGTTCTCACTCTGAGAGAATTTGGTGTGACTTTTAAATACACTTTCTTTTTATTTTGGGGTGAATGAACAGAAAAATCTAATTGTAGATCATCAAAATAATTCCATAGATTTAATCAATTTAAATATAAATTTACGGGACTTACATAAGCTGACGCATGATAATTTTCAAGTGTTGTCTCTAGTTGAAAACAACCAACTCAAACATTTGTCAAATATGATCATTGCTTTCGTGCTTCAAATTGGAAATTGGACCTGTTGAATTTCAACATGGCCAATATCATTATTGCCCTCCTCCTTCTCTTCAAGTTTTTTTTTGGTAAGGATATAAGTTCAACAATACAATGTCAGAAATATTTTTCTCCTCAACAGTTAACACAACACTTTCATTTTGTTTTATCATTGAGGCCATTTCAATTTTAAAGTATAACAAAACGAAGCCTCAGAAAAGTAAAACCATAGAACAAGTTGTCTTGTCAGTCAGAAAATGTTACCATCAATGTTCGTGTCAAGATGGTGGAAGTATTGTAGTAATCGTTGCAAACACCAACTGAATACAAGCTGAATTAAGGTAGATTTATTTGTATGGGTTAGCTTCTGATTGAAAGTACCACCAACTCAAACATAATCATAACTTTGGGTTTTTGAAACTGGATGAGAAACTTCAACTTGGCCAATATCATTGTCATTCACCTCCTCTTCAATGTTTTCCAGCATGGTTAAAATTTTAACAATACCCTAGTGTCACTTAGGTGTTCAAAGCCAGAGTGTCTGCATTGAACCAGTCATTTATTTCTGTGATAATTCAAATGTATGTTCTTTGCATGAAAACAACAAGGAAAGTAACAAGAATTAATTGAACTGATTTTACCAGTGTTTTTATCAAACATTGAGTACTGTCTGAGAGGAAATATTAGAATCGGTTTAGTTTGGATAATTGAAAATTGCCTGTATGAATTGAATTCTATTCTTTATTTCAAGTCAGGATAATTGAAGTCTGAAAAATTGAGGTAAAGATGATCGAGAAAGTATTACACTTTTTTAAAACTTGGTGTGGTCATTAAAATGTATTGTAATGTCATTGACACTTGCTTTTCAAGTGAGCTTCTTCATTGGCTAAATGTGACTCCAGTTGTTAAATACATTTTAAACTGCATTTCCATTGTTGATGAAGATTTAGTTTAGTTTCAGATGTTTTAATTTATGGTTGCAGCTTCTTATATTTGGATTCATTTTTTTTTACAGTTATATATTATATGCATGTTTATAGATTATATTAACAATTGACATATGTTTATTGATGTAAGCATAAGTCACACTGGAATCTGTGGGATAGAGTAATGGTTGTATGTCCTATTACAAATGCTTTAATCCACAAGACCAGTACCTCTTAAACTTTTTTCATTCATGACCCCATTTTTCATCCCAAAATTTTTTGGGACCTCAAGTATTAACCAACTACACTGGAAATACATCCACTGTCACTGCACTAGCCGCAATGGTGCTGTACATGCGTTTTATTACTGCAGTGCTTGCATGGCACATCGTGTTAAATATTGTGTGTTTGTGAAATAACATATAAACTGAAATTCAAGTGTTTGATTTTAATTTTTGTGACCCCAGCATTTCGCTTTGTGACCCCAAATGAGGTCATGACCCATAGTTTAAGAAGTGCTGTACACTAGACTATGAGAGCCTTAAACTCAATGTGACTGTTGATGAGTGCTGCTGCTAGTGGTCATGGTTGACTGCACTTTCTGAGGCTTCACTTTTAACTGCTGGTGTTGTTGAAACCTTGCTGTCACTTCTCTTTCGTCATTTATCATATTTATTTCTATGCTAGGTCTACTAAGGATGCCTTCATAGCCTAGCATATGTGCTGATTCTTTTGAATGTTGGATTCTCCAGTGTTCTTCTCTGTGCAGTAATTTAACTTCATTCCAGGGAGGGGGGGAATTGAATGACAGTTGCACACATTCATTTTTGTGTTTTATTATATTTACAGACTGGAGAAAAAGTGGTATCCCTTCCATCCGTTACGACCTTACTCCACCACAGATAAAGCCTGTTGCTGACAGAATAAATTACGGGGACGAAGGAACATCTCATGATCTCGTGTGCCCAACTGTTTTTGCTTGCAATGGGGTTTCCAGTAAAGATATGACGACTCCAAGATCATTTAATGAGGTGTGGTTAAAAGTTTCCATTGTATCTTTAAGAGCATGCTGTGTGTTAAGTAAGCCAGCTTTCTGGATTCTTTGTCATAAATAATTTGCTATTTTTTCTATTTAATGACACATTAAATGCTGTGATTGGGTAAGTAGACATTGTTGGGTGGGTTTTTGTGTATTGTTTGTGAACAAGAAGAAAACTGAGGTCTTTTTTTTTCCCTTTATAACTTGGTGAAGGAATATGAGTAAGAAAAGTAAAACAGAAATGTCAGATATTTTATAATTGTCTAGATTTGGTCTGAGATGTCTTTGTTGGAGACAGGAAACTAAGGAACAAATTTTTAGAGTTGTTTACCTGTCTATTCAAATAAAGAGAGCGTCAGAATAAATTTTATTTCCTAGATTATTTGAAACCTGCTTTTCTTTAACATTAATATGTAAATTATAAAGTGTGTATATATAAATATATATATATATATATATATATATATATATATATAGATATATATATATCTGGGAGAAAGATGTGTGACATAAGAGGAAAAAGTTTTATATTTTCTCATACATCTTTACCCACAAATTGTTCTTGATACAAAAAATTTATATATCATTAACCTATATATATATATATATATATATATATATATATATATATATATCCCTTTAAATTTCTATAAAGACATAATGATAATATTTTTTAAATTTCCTAATAAATCATTTTTATCACAATTTATCTACCATCACCTGAGGAAGTACAATCTTAGTACTGAAAACGAAAAGCTTTTGTCTAGTGCTGCAAAATGTTTTATTGTAATCTATTTTTAAAATAAAATATTATATATATATATATATATATATATATATATATATATATATATGTATATATATATATATATATATATGTATTTTTAAATTCCATAGTCTAAATAAATAGTTTAAATAATTTTAAAAAAAAAAAAAAAAATAAAATAAAAAAATAAAAAAAAAATAAAGATAACCCTTTATGAAGTTGTCAAAAAAACAAATGTTAGCGACTTACAACAGTTTTTTTTATATACACAAAACCCTTTCAGAAAAAAAAAAAAAATAAAAAAAAAAATAATAAAAAAATAAATAAATCTCCATAGACACTTAACCAGACTAGACGATGTCATCTTCCGCTTTAAATTTAGATACCCCAATCTTATCCTGACTTGACGTCTGTGAATGTAACTGAGATATTGATACAAATTATTAACCATTACGCTCCTTTTCTTTAAACAATTGCTCAAGCTGTTACCATAGTAATTTTAATTTCAATAATGAATATGCTTTTAAAACACGTAAATTTCAGGAATAAGCTATTCAAAAAAAAATTTCACTTGAAGATGGAACAGAGCTTAGTACTTTAATTCAATTTAATTCAAATAATTATATTGAAGTTTTCACTCTTGTTTTGAAACATGAGAACTCTTATGTAGTGTTGGAATCAAATTTTAAATAAATAATTATATATATATATATATATATATATATATATATATATATATATATATATATATATATACATATATATACACAAGGTGTAACAACAAAATTGTACAAATTGTGTAACAGTAAAACTTTCCATTTGTCTGATTGTTAGATTAAGCTTTGAACTATTGTATCTTAGAAATGAATAAAGATATCTTACTGGAATTCTATGAGGTTTTTATAACACGCTACTTTGAACAATAAGAATGTATTTAGCTCTAAGTTGAAATAAATGATCCCCTCTTGCTGTAGCGAATTCCAGATCCAGTTTTCTTTTCTATTGTTCCCCTTTTTTAATCTTATTCACCATTCTCTTAATGGTTCTTGAATGGACTTTCATGATGGAAGCCAGAGTATGAATGTTAGTACCATTACTGAAGGCTTGAGTGATCTTTTTCTCTCACCATTGCTCAGTTGGGAAGACATAGTGGGTCTGACAAAAAATGATTTTAACTTGTTCTCTTTCTAGCTGAATAACTCAAAGGGTTTTTCAGTGATTCTTACAACAAATGGTGTCAAAATGACTAAACGTCTTATCTAAAAACCTGGAAAAAAGAAACTCAATTAGTTCAGTGGGTTTTTAGATATTAAACATTTTGTGGGATGGACAAATATCCCATGTTGTTACATGATTTGGACAATTTTGCTGTTACACCCAGTACATATACCTACATTTATTTATGTTACAAATGAAACTATACACAAATGACTATTAAATTTTTGCAGATTTTGATATCATTTGGGTTCAAGGTTTTTCGGGGTTTTTTTTCATACAAATCAGTTGTTTTTCTAAGTCTTGAAAAACACTATATAAAATTCACTATTTTTTTTATCCATAATGTTGAATGCGTTTTAAACAAGAAAAGTCTTAAGTTGATGTTCGAAATTGCTGCAAAACATTGTTGATTTATTTAAGATGAGATGATCTATTATGACATGTCTCTAATTTGTATTTAGATACATTGTATTTATTTTCAATTTTTATAGTTGAATTGTTCACCTATATTGTATACGATACATTATTGCACACAATTACGTTACAATAAAATTTGTATTTTATATGAATACTACTTTATGAAAGTGTATTACACTGGGAACCCTGTATCACAGATTCAGAAAGGAGCCCATAAGACCATTACACTGGCCATGTATATATAAATAATTATATAAATATATATATATTTTTTTAATCATTTCATCCCAAGCAAGGCAATAAAGCCACAAAATCACAAGGGGGTTACTGAGTGTGAGAGAATATGAAAAAAAAAAAACACTATTAATGAGAGAGAACAATAAAAGAACAGGAATTAAGAAGACAGAAGATAATGATTGATATTGCATTTAAATTTTTGAAGATCATAATTGACTGAGAAGCAAGAAGCCATCAGAAGATAATTCTACAAGCAAGAAAAGAAACTTATGGTTACATTTAACCATTTCAACTATGAAAGGATGTGACCTTGCTGCCAATCTGGTATTTTTTTTAAATTCATAAAGTCTAGGTACCATAGAGGAAAACTCATCAGAACAACAACACACACACACACATGCCACATATGGTAGGGGTATATATATATATATATATATATATATATATATATATATATATATATATATATATAGGGACAAGGATAACTGGTTAGAATGTTCACTTTCTGATCATGGGGCCTGGGTTCAAATCTCACCAAGCTTGATTTTCAGGAAGGTAACTTCATTCTATTCTCCTGCAAAGTGAACCCTGCCTGTGGCACTTTTGGAAAGTGCCTGAAAACCATACCATGCCTTGTAATTGAAATTGCATAAATGGAATTATTTAGGAGGCATTGATGGTTGACATTATTTTTTTGAAGAGAAAAAACAGTTTTGTTTTGAAATTTTAAGTGTACTGGAATTATTCTGACTGTTGATTGTGGCAGATTACGTGCACTCCCCCAGAAACTGTAACTAATGTTCACTCAGCATAGATGCAGTATAAACCACAGGTGGCCTCTATGGGTGTTTAACAAGCACAAATGTGCCTGAGCAGGTGTTTTCAATAGGGATTGGCTATCTGCTCTAGCAGAAAGGCATGTTTCATAGCAAAGTTTAAAGTTAAAGCAGTAAATTGCTGATACCTCCCTGACAAGTGGACAAAGTGATTCCTGAATGTCCATTTACAAAACTCGAGTCTTAGATTCTGAAGGTAACAGAATTTAATATATATATATATATATATATATATATATATATATATATATATATATATATATATATTTTATTGAACATTAAGTCAACACTCATTTTCGAAAAGGCTGTTAAAAGAACAATTTCAGGCATGATGATTGCAAAATGCATTAAACAGTTTAACAATTTCAAGTGTTACTTAGTGTTCATTTTTGGATTATTTATATTTACATATGCTCTATCTCTGATATTGAGCACTTTATCCCATAAATATAGCACTCCTTAAAACTATATTTCTTATTTGCTATATATATATATATATATATAATATATATATAAAATCACAGAGATTGTCGTCTTGGCTTTAGTGCTGTTGAGCTGAGCCGTATCTTTCATCTAAAATCATTGCTGCCATTAATTTTTAAAATAAATCAGAAAACTTCATCTTACTTTTCAGTTTTGTTGGCCTTATTCTAGAAAATAAGGAAAAATTAACAGCAAAAAATGTGTATTTAAAGTCAGAACCAAAAAAAAATTTACAATGGAACAAGTGACATAAAAAATAAATTCACTTTATGAGAGGATCGGATAGAAAATTATAGAATCAGAAATTTTTAAAACTTACCATTTGACTTAGTCCAGGCAACTTTTAACATCTGATTTAGACCCCTAACTTTTTATTCTGCGGTGCCATGCCTGACCTGCATAATATAATATAGAATAGTTAGTTCCTTTCATTCTCTATGGAACATTGAGCAACAAGAGCTCTCCATCGAGCATGATTTTTTTTTTTTAAGCATTTCACCCCAAGCAAGGCGGGAAGCCACTAGGATGCAAGGGGTTACAGAAAATATAGAGCGAGATCAGATAGGAGTGATAGAAGAAAGGATGAGGAGGAGGGTAGTGGATAGATCAAGTTAACTGGAGATGTCGATTGACATTACATTTGAATAGTTGAAGATTATAGCTCTCAGGGAAACTGGAATAGGAAAGGGAGTTCCAAAGGTGAGAGATGCAAGACATGAAGCTATTAGAGTAGAAGAGACGGCTACATTTAGGAGTTTTGACAGTGAAGGGGTTAGAGCGGGATGCCAGCCTCATAGGGTGCTTGAACTCATGAAATCTGGGAACCAGGATTCTGGGCTTGTTCTGCAGCTTCCCTTCAGGTCAACCCCATCTCAGCCAAGTCTTCCTCTAGGGTTTTCTACCAGGTCTTGAATGGTCTGCCTCTCCATCTATGTCACCCATCCGTCTTCCACTCCAAAGAGGTCCACACTGGTCTTGTCAGTTGTATCCGCAATACATGACAACTGATAACTAAATTTGCTGCCAACATGTAGGTTCAAGACTATGAAGCTTCCAGTTTCATCAAAATCGGCTCCTGTCATCCATTCCCTGTCACTGCTTCGCTTTGCAAGAGCTGGTTGAAGGTGAAAGAAAATCAGTGTAGAAAAAAGTGCCAATGGTGTGAATTTGTTTAGGTTGGACCTCAACTTGCCAGGAAGTGACCCACACACTTGATTTCATGACTTTCCTCTGCGGCATATATGGAATGAGATATGCGAAATCCAGTTATGAAACTGCAAAAGTAGTTTCTCATATATATATATATATATATATATATATATATATGATAGGATAAAGAATAAGCAGGAAACAGATCCTAATTTAATGTTTCACTTTATTAAGGGTTCATCAGAGATCAAGATAGAAATGATAAAAAGCAAAGAGACACAGATTGATGGTATTTTGTGTTTGGTTATTTCTTATTGGTTAGATACATGTCATGTGTCATGAAGTAACAGATAATATACAAATATATATATGAAACATTCTGAACACTAAAGTGTGTAAAAGTTAGTGTAGGATGTTTTGATTGGTTATTTCTGATAACATATTTAACTAATATTTCTCCCCTTGTAGCAAAATGTGCAACTCACATGACTGAAGAATTGCAGTCACTGTGCATTTTCAAGGTTTTCATGGGTGGCCCAGGTTTGCTGGGTGATGGGTGATTTTATCAAGTTATCACCTCTGGAATGATTACCAACCAAATCTATAGAACACAATCTGTCCTCCTATTTAAGCTGGAGAGGAGAAGGGAAGGCTTATATGTCAATGAATGCCAAGGGTTATTTTGAGCCATCAGAAAAAACAGCAGCTCCAGTCATGACACCAGACGATTTCTGTCGCTTGAAATGTGTTCTGACACCTTTTAGAAATGTTTCCTCGTGAAGTGGCAGAAACCTTATTATTTTGGTAGTTGACCACAGCCTCTACAGTTAAAAACTTTGCATCCAAAAAAATCAAAATGAAAACTTAGTCTGTGGCATGCTGAATGTTCACTAAATTTTTCTTCTCTCTTCCGTGTGGAGGCATTTGAGCATGGCCGTTGATGTTGACTCTTGTATAGTTTTAGCCTTAAATCTTCTTTCATAATCCTCCTCAGCAACCTATCCAAAATATCCAGCTCTTTTGCCATTTTCCTTATGTTTCTTTGTGGATTACTTTTCATCATCTTCTTGACGGCTTCAATGATTTTCCTGGTACAAACTGAATGTTTTCTTCCTGGAATTGGATTCACTGAGGTTTGCTTCTCTTGAAACTTTTCCCACGCATAAAAAGCAATTCTTCTGAAAACATTCAACTGTTTTATCACCTCCCAATTCTTCATACCAACCATTTTCAATGGGACAATTTGTTCACGTTTTGTTTGAGCTGCCATATTTAATTAAACTCTAACGAATAACACAAAAGAATGTTAGGAAGCCTTATGCAAAATTTGAAACTATTTTTATGAATAGGCATGTCTCAATTTATATTTAAATAATGCAAAAATATTTATGCCGCATCTAGTACATAAGCTCTTAGCAGGATTTGAGATTAATGTTGTCTTAGGATTGATAAAACCTTAGTTCATGATGACTGGATAGGTTTTTTGTGATGATGCCAAGATGATAACAAATTTTTTAAATAAAATCCCATTACATGTGCTGAGACCTTCTGGTGTGTTTCCTGGGAAATTTGTGTTTTGATAGTTGACCACAGCCTCCACAGTGAAAACCTACTTCACAGACAAACAAAGAATTTGCCTGTGACACACTGCATCCCTTCCAAAATTTTCTTCCCTCTGCCAAATCATTTTTGTGTGAAGGCATTTGAGTGCCACTGTCATTGTTGAATCTTGTGTGGTTTTAGCTCTAGAACTGACTCTAGTTCCTCCTTAGTGTCCGATCCAAAATATTCAGCTCTTTTGCCATTATTCCTGTTATAGACAAGCGTATGGTTACAAGAAAGAAATACGACAGCAGCAGAAATAGATTTACGTGGTTTATTTCAACAGGAACGTGTGGGTTTGGGACAGCTACCTTGTGGTAAAGTTCATAAGCCGGCTTCGGATCTAGGTCGATCTCTCATAGTAGTTCACACATGTTGACGGTAGTTGATGCTCTCCTGCTGTCAGCTGCTGACTGTGACAGGTCTCTACCCTGAGCACCTGTGGATTGCCTGTTGAACTTCCGTGTGACCCCTTTTATAGCATTTTTTTTATGGCTTAACAGGCTCGAAAAACGAAGCGAGTATAATTAGGGGAGAAGCATTTTTATTGGACGAAAAATAGAACACTTTAAATATTTTATTTTTTGACCGGAACTCGTGTGTCGGGAACATTTGTAAACAAAGATAATGGTCATTTTGTGACGGGGTTTTGTCCCGTTCACATCCGGCTCTCGCTGTAAATCAGCCAGGATATGTCTTATTTTATTTTATAACATTCCTTATGCTTCTTTGTGGATTTCTCTTCATTTTCTTCTTGGCAGCTTCAATGACTCCCAATATGAACTGAACAGTTTCTTTTGGGAATTGGATTTGGTGAGGTTGTTTGCTTCTTGTAAAGCTTTTTCCACACATAAAAGCAATTCTTCTGAAAACATTCAACTGTTTTATCACCTCACAATTCTTCATACCAGCCAATGCGATAATTTGATCATGTTTTCTTTAAGCCACAATATTTAATTAAACTGTAAACAACGGAACAAAAGAATGTTAGGGAGCCTTATACAAAGTTAGGTTCCATTTTTATCAATAGGTTTTAATTTCTGTTTAAATAATGGGCAAATATTTATGAAAGCAAATGAAGCAAGAATAAACAGAATATATATAAAAAAAAAGTTTGGAAAAATGGATAAGCTGGGGCATATTATTCCTTTAGAAAGAGAGTGTAACATAAATATTAATCTTTCTTTTTCTTTTCTTTTCCTATTTTAGATCAAGGAAATTTTCATGAATATTGGATTCAATTATGATCATGAAGCTCTTGAAACCTTTTACAACCAATTGGCTCAGCAAGATTCAAAGGGAGAAGTCAGTATTGAATCCTTCCGCCATTTTCTCAACTGTCTGCCCGTAGAGCAACCAGAATGTCTTCCTTAAAACCAGAATTTACACAAGACATTGTTCTTCCAATTAACACAGTGATTTCTTTTCACTTGTTTTATCGATTGTCTTCAATTTTTCTTTATTTTTCTTACCAGTTGCATTCATTTTGATTGAGTTGCACATTAGATGCTACAAGGAACAACGATTTTCTCATTTGGGATTTAATTTTAGAGGAAAAGATTTTAAGGGGCAAAATATTTTTTGATGAATTTTTATTTTGGTGTCTCTGTTTTTTCATAGTTATATGCATATCAAAAAATCTATTTTTCTAATTCTGTTCATGTCTATTTGTCTGTCTATCTAAATTCTGTTTATATTCATCTATAAATCTAATTTTGTTCATCACTATCTATCTCAGTCTGTTCATTATCTATCTATTGATCTATCTCCATCTGTTTTTATCTGTCTGTATCTGTTCATATCTATCTCAATCTGTTCATTATCTATCTATCTATCTATCTATCTATCTCAAACTGTTCATTATCTATGTATGTATCTGTCTATCTCTATCTGTTATCTGTCTGTCTGTCTATATATCTATCTTTCTATCTGTTCATATCTATCTCAATCTGTTCATTATGTATGTATGTATGAATGTCAGTCTGTTTACATCTATCTATCTATCTATCTATCTATCTATCTATCTATCTATCTATCTATCTAAAGTGCTTTCTCAGAAACTGAGAGACTTTAGTGAATCTTTTTGTTGTTATTCACATTCAGATAAATTTTGAATGACCTCCTCCTATACCAATATATATTTGGATATACAAACTGTCTTTGATTATGCATATTTGAAGATCAATAAAAAAAACTGATTTTTGTATGTATATTTTTATATATATATATATATATATATATATATATTCTTTTATGCAATAAAACCATTACTTTTTAATGGATACACTCAAACTGCATGATATTGATTTGCAATAAGAGAGATAATGCTTAAATTCGGTAAATGGTGTTCTTTAGCCTGGGAGAGCAATCTTTCTACAATCTTTAGATATTTGTACAACCAAATCTGTGTCATTTTGTTTCAGTCACCTTTCACCATCCTTGAGGCAGCTTCATGATTCTGTCCACCCAGAACCTAGCATTTTTCTGGGTGAAGAACTACTCTAAATGATTTTTGCAGGCTTCCAAAGAATTGAAGTTGTTATGGTCCGGTTCCTTGTACCACGGTGATAGTCCAAGGTAGAACCAATAAAGAAGAACTCAAACACGTATATGGAATAACACAGATATATTACAAACAGGAATATATACAGAGTAGTAGAAAGTGTTAGTACGAACAATCAGGTTTAGTATAATTGTCTGAATGCGACTCTGTTTCGGACTGCCTCTGACTCGACTGACTGACTCACTCGCTCTGACTGACTGATTGACTCCTGATGGACTTCACTCCAGACTTCAGACTGAACTCTCTGCTTCCTTTTGAGGCACAGTATTTATTATGTATGGAATAGTCCATTATGTTATTATGGGTAAAGTCCAATAACAGAAGTTTATCCCATTAAGGGAATTTTGTGGCAATCAAAATAAGTGGTAATCTGTTGTTGCAACACCAGGTGAGTACAGTGGGTGTAGTAGAACATCTCAGTCATCCTGTACCAATTTCTGCCTGATGTGCAAATATACATGAGGTTCACCATTATTCTGATGGAAAGCATTCGTCTGATTGTCCAATTCCTGATACTTTCTATCGTTTACTGGTGTGTGGGTGGTGCAAATTATTGCAGCTTAGGAGAGGACTCAGAAAGTAATTATTATTAATACTCTTAGAAAGGTATGAACCCATCTCTTCTCCACCAGTTTTGGGTTAAATAGCAGGGTAGCTTAGGTTCTGTAGCCTTGGTTGGCAACCAGACTAGAGATGGTGATTTATAAAATCATTCACCTCCCTGAAAGCCTGAGCCACATGTAGTGCGGCACTGTCCATGAAAACAGAGAGAGACTGAAATTCTTCAGTTGTGTGAGTTGCACAACCTGGAGAAATTGCTGGTTTTAATCAGTCCAATTGGAAACAATACATGTCTGGTTTTGTGTAAAGAGCTTGGGATATGCAATTCCCTTATACATAGCATGACATATTTGGATGCAAACTGACTTTTTTAGTGATTGATGCTGGCTCCTTTCATTTTCTTTGTGACTATCTTCACTTCACATTGTTATAAACAATCTATTTTTCATCACCTACAATCATTCATTTAAAAAAATAGATTGGCACATATGTGAATTCAGTGACTGATTTTGTGCAAAGATCCTGTTCTCAAAGCAGTCGAAACTTAAATCATCTGATCCTGTCTTCAAATTCATCAAAGCTGAAATCAAAAACTCCTGTCAAAAAAGTTCAAAGCATTAGATCCTCAAAACCTATATCATTAAATCTTTTCATCAAAGACATCAATGCCTCAATGATTGGATCCCTTCTTTCTCCAAAGCTCTCAAAGATTAGATTAAATCATTAGATCCTGTCCTCAAAGCCTAAATTATTAGATCCTGTCCTCAAAGCTCTCAAAGATTAAAATATTTGATCACGTCCTTAAAGCCTAAATCATTAGATCCTGTCCTCAAAGCTTAAATCATTAGATGCCATCCTCAAAGCCTAAATAATTTATCCTGTCCTCATAGCCTGAATTATTACATCCTGCCCATAAAAACACACAGAGACTGAAATTCTTCAGTTGTGTGAGTTACACATCCTGGAGAAATTGCTGGTTTTAATCAGTCCAATTGGAAACAATACATGTCTGGTTTTGTGTAAAGAGCTTGGAATATGTAATTCCCTTCCAGTCAGATACATAGCATGACATTATTTGGATGCAAACTGACTTTTTGAGTGATTGATGCTGGCCCCTTTCATTTTCTTTGTGACTATCTTCACTCCACATTGTTATAAACAATCTATTTTTCATCGCCTACAATCATTCATTTAAAAAATAGATTGTTTTTGTTCCATTTTGAGCTGAAAATTGCAGATGGAAATGTAGTCCATTTAATTTTTTTCATTAGATCTTGAGGCGGCCAAACATTGTAGCAATTCTCGTATCCAAGCATTTTCAAATGCCTTACAACATTCATAAATGAAGTATCTCTGCAGTGTCCCATGTTCTGTACCTCAGGTTATTTTTAATCAGCATTTCAATTTGGTCATCATCAATGACTGCAGGTTTGCCTGAACATTGTTGGTCTTCCAGACCAAAATTTCCACTTTTCAACCAAACCATTTACAAACAGTACTCTCAAAAAATGGTACCATCTCCATAAATGGCACATATCCTTTTTGCTGTTTGTGAAAGATTCTTTTCCTTTCCAGAAATAAAAGAGCATCAGATGATGAAAATGCATCTCATTTTTCTTCTATTTCTACTTTTAACGTAAAAAATATTTTAAATTCACAACCCATGTACAAATCATAAAAATACACATAGAAATGTCACCTTTCAGAATATGATGTATATATGTCATAAATTTCGGTTATATGAAATCATGTATTTAAATGCATTGGTGTGATTTGGCTTTTGTTCTGGGAGATTAAAAACTAAAACCAAATTACACCAAAAATATCATAAGGAAAACAGATTACAAGAATAAATCCAAAAACTGTAAACTCAGAGGAGTTCCATAACACATTCCACTCAGCCAGAAATTTGGAAATGGCATGCTGTACTGCTTGGCATTCGCACCAGAAGCTCCAATATGAACATTTCAGAGTGTTTGGGTGCCAATCTGAGAACAGGGCCTCAGACTCAACACGGAGGTCTACCTCAAGTGCCTTGAAGAGGTAGTGCTGCCCTGAGTCAAGAGGGTGGTTGCTCAAAGACCCTGTGTCTGACAACAGGATTCTACACCATACCACAATCAGGAGAACCCAATCTTGGCTCTCAGACACTTTCTGATAGCGAAGGGAGTTAACTTCATTTAGGTTCTAAGGGGAGGTGAGTTTGCTTTGGTCATGCTGGAAGGTAGTACAGAAAATGATAAAAATTTTCAAACTTGTGGGGTCAGCTGCTTGTCAACATGATGACAGACTAAAATAATATACATTTATTTGTTTTTATTTTTATACACTTTCAAATAATAATAAATAAAAAGTGTCCATGATATACCTAATAATGTTTAACAGCTCTACGTATTTAAATATTTATAATGATATCCTTATAACAAGAGTAAAAAATCTCTAACTGTTTAGTTGTTTGCTTGAATCAAAATGATGCTTTCAGAGAAGCCATGTTCCATATTATACAATGTATCCAGTAAGTTCTGGTTTGATTTTAATAAAACACACTGAAATTAATTATTGAAAAGTTAATTATAAAATGAAAGATTTATCAGGATTGTATGGAAAAGCTTAAAAAGTCAATATGAATTTGGTAAAATGAATAAATTAGATAGATTCAAATTATAGCAGACATGATTAGAACATATTCCATTAATTAATCAATTTTAGACAAAGTAAACTTTTTTTATACTGTGAATTATTAAGAAAGACATAATATTCCTACTGAATAGATACCAACTTAAAAATGAAATTTAATTAACTTATAATTTACAGAAAAACACATAATTTACAAAACATTTGAAATGTATCAAATTATTAATCTGCAATTTTTCATCTTTTAATCATGTATAGTTATTAAGTTATTAGAAATTTTATAATCCATGAAGTAATGCATTTTAGAATAGAGCCAAGCATTTTTCTGTTAAATAGAAGAATAGTTACATATCTATATTAAAATGAAACTCTGAAGTCAACATCATGGAAATATTGCACAGTTAAGTGAAAAAACTTTTACATATTAATTCTGTATATACATATTTTTGGTTATTGGTTTTTCAAAATTTTTAGATATAAAAGTGTTCATGAATATTCATCAGGTTAATGGAAAAGTCAGGCAAGTTCATCGACAAGAGGGAATACAACTCAATCTTACTTATTATAAAACCCAGGTTGTGTGTGTGTCTGTTCGTTTATATATTAGATCGGATTTCCTACATTTTTCAACCGATTTCAACAAAACTTCACAGGACTACATAAAATTACCTTGCGGTGGTTCTGACAGCGCCCAAAATTGGAAAAACACAATTGTTTTTGCACAAAATCAATTTGAAAACACGATTAGGAGGCATCACTGTCACCAGAATGAAAGAGGGACAACTCATATCGAGTTATACTTATTATAAAACCCAGGTTGTTTGTGTGTGTGTGTGTGTGTTCGTTTATATATGGGATCGGATTTCCTACATTTTTCAACCAATTTCAACAAAACTTCAATTTTTTTTCACAGGTAGTGTTTCTCATTGTCTTGCTCACTTTTTCCTTTATTTTTACATTCAGAATGCTTTAAAAATCCCATTTACAAGACAATTGTTTATAATAAAATGCTATTCAATCGGTAGACTCATAACGATTGAAAACAATGTTTTTGTTTGAGTTTGGGTTTGACCAATTCATAAAAAAAAATAATTAAGACATGCGTGTCCATCAACCTTAAACAATAATCTTTGTCAATTTTATTTTTCAGTCTTTATGATGGTCGATACTTGATCTATCTCTTACTGTTACATCCCCGGGCAACGCTGGGCTTTACTTCTAGTGTTTAATAAATGAAAGTGAGTAGATAAAGTTTTATCTATCTATCTATCTATCTATCTATCTGTGCAAATTAGTATTTAAATTATATTAGTTTGGGATTGATTTATGTGTTATATATTTTGAATAACATAAGGTTATGGATTTAACCATTTTCTTTTAGATTTTTTTAGTATTTTCATGGTCATATATAGTTTATATTTTGATAAGTTTTGATAGTGGCACTCTTGAGAATTTTTCTTCTAAGTAAGTTACTTTCTTTTTTCATAAGTGTGGCATTTGTTACGTTGAAGTTGCAGTTGAATTTATTTTTATGTATAACTAATGCATTTAATAAATTATTGTGTATAAGATCCCTTTTGTGTTCATGGATATGTTTTTTTTTTTTTTAATTTATGCAATTTTCTCCAATGTATTGTTAGGAACAGTTCTGGCAATTTATTTTGTATATACCTGCTTCAGAATTATTACTTTTATGGGTAATTTGGGTTTTGATCATATCCATGATAGTTTTGGATGTCGTTTTATTTTCAGGTATGTCAGATTGGATAGATAGTTTTGGATAGTGGATGTTATAACGTTAGTAAGTAATATTATGTGTCTGTTTTTATCTAGTTTATTGTTGTTAACCCTAGAACACTAACCATCAATAAAAGTTACATCACTAATAACCATGTGTATATCATACCTGATTTTGAAAATATCAAAAAAAATATTAAATATAAATCTTTATTTGAAATATTTTACATGTAAGCACTTCAAACTTTGTGCTTTGAGTTAACATTAATAGGAACTGAAAAACATATTATTTAGGTTAAGAAAATCAGGTACTGAAAATTGTAATTAAAAATAGGAAAATTTGCGCTGGGTACTATATACTCATGGTTAGTGTTCTCGGGTTAAGAATGTTATTATCTATTTTGCGGTCATATATTCTGTATACCTTCCTTTTAGCATTGTGGATGAAATCATAAGGATAATGGATGTTTTTGAAATTGTTTTCTATGTATATTTCTTCTTTGGGTAAGAAGTGAGGGCTGCAAATTCATAGCACCTTTTAAATAGAATATTTATAATTATTCCCAATTTGATCTTGTTACAATGCTGGAAATAAAAATTGAATCTTTTTTTCTTTTTTATATATATATATATATATATATATATATATATATATATATATATATATATATACAGGTAATAGATATATAATCCAAGTGGATCCTAATAATATAAAATATAAAACTGATCCACAAAAAAAGATCAATATTTATTATAACAGAGCATATAAATTACTGAGCATATAAATTACATAATATATATATATATATATATATATATATATATATATATATATATATATATACACACACACACAAAAACACACATACATATATATATATATATATATATATATTACATACTAGAGAAATCTAAAATTACCTCATGAGTTTAGACTATTTCAACTAATATCAATGTGTTAGCATTTTTCAACTCAAATTTGAGTTGAAAAATGATGACACATTTTTATTTTATGAATATGTCCTGATGATGGTCTAAAATAGACCGAAACGTCTGACGTTGACTTTATATTAACATTAATACAGCATAATTGTATATTAAGATTTTTGTTTGTTTTTTCTTCATATTTTTCTTCATACTGTTGGATTTATATCCATATATATGCTTAAATACTGTCTACTGGAAATACAAACCTGAATTTACTTTATAACATGGAAGACTTCAAGTTTGTCTAGAAAAATATAAGAATCTATTGATCTCAGCCTATTTTAAGTAAGGAAAGGATTTATTAACGAACTGTTTAAAATTGTTCCATCGTGCCTGTCTAATATTTTGAAATCATTTTGATTTACTTTGTAACATGGAAGACTTCAAGCTTGTATGAAAATATAAGAACCTATTGATCTCTGCGTATTCCTATATCAACAGAAGGGATTTCTTGACGAACTGTTTATATGAGAAAATAGTTCAATCGAGTTTGTTTAATGTTTTAATATTTTGAAATCATCTTCGAATACATTTTCACAACATCGCCCACGTGACGACGACGTGATCATATTTTAAAAAACGGAACGCTGATCTTATATAAAAATTTCAGTTATCTGTTTGGATTAGTTTGTGCTCTTATGTCCATCGTCTTTTTCATGTTGAATTTTATATGTTCTAATGTTAATTATGTTTTATGAATATGTCCTGATGATGGCCTAAAATAGACCGAAACGTCTGATGTTGACTTTATATTAACATTAATACAGTGCATAATTGCATATTAAGAGTTTTTGTTTGTTTTTCTGTATATTTTTTTCATATATATATATATATATATATATATATATATATATATATATATATATATATATATGTAGTGAAGAGAGAGAGGAGAAGGGCAGCAGGAGTGCAAATATTTTACTAACAAATAATTTTATACAATATGATAGATGAAAATTATTAAGCATATTTCACCAGGACTTTACATACTACTCAATAGAGGTTTAAATATGTTTCTGTCTCCAGTTTTAGTGATTCTATATGGTTGATGACATTATTTATTTATCATCCTTTGTAATAATATTTGTTATAAAAAAGAAAAAAAGGAAGTGTTTGTTGTGAACTTGTTGATTGGCTTACAGTGTTCTCATAATAATATTACCCATAATACTTTGCTTATTGTTAAAAATAAATGGTTGTGTGTATTCTGTCTCATTTCAAATAAAGAATACAGCTTTTTATCTCATGGAAACGAAAAAATGTAGAGTCATCAGTGGCTGAAATGTTGGGGGTTGCCAAGTGCTGTAGGAGTATCATCTGAGTGAGAGAGAGAGAGAGAAAGAAAGAGAGCGGGAAGTTGGCGGGAGATGAGGGAAGAAAAAAAAAACAATTGGCAGAGAGGAGGTGCCAAATAAACACTGCAATTATGGCTGAGAAAAAATGGAGAAGCAATAAAAACAAAAAAGAAGTAATAATTTTCATTCACTTTGTTACACTGAATAACTGATTTCTTCTATTGTGGGTGTCAGCATGTATTTAGTTAGCTTAGTGTGACACAAGGGCATGGTAGCTGAGTACTGAGTGATAATCAAAATCATAACATTAATGAAAAGAGTTTCTAAACTACTGCAATAAAATAAGCAGCCTAGAATATGTCTGCTGACGTGTATGAATAAAGAAGGGAGAAAAAACTAGTAATAAAATAATAGTAATAATGAAGAGTGTATAGAGCCAGAGTGTTGGGATAAAAAGCAACAATAATAAGATGGAATAAAACTAGTCATAAAATAATAGTAATAATGAAAAGTGTATAGAGCCAGAGTGTTGGGATAAAAAGCAACAATATTAAAATGGAATAAAACTGGCAATAAAATCAATAATGAAGAGTATATAGAGCCAGAGTGTTGGGATAAAAAGCAACAATAATAAGATGGAACAAAACTGGCAATAATATCAATAATGAAGAGTGTATAGAGCCAGAGTGTTGGGATAAAAAGCAACAATAATAAGATGGAATAAAACTAGTCATAAAATAATAGTAATAATGAAGAGTGTATAGAGCCAGAGTGTTGAGATAAAATCAACAATAATAAAATGGAATAAAACTGGCAATAATATCAATAATGAAGAGTGTATAGAGCCAGAGTGTTGGGATAAAAAGCAACAATAAAAAGATGGAACAAAACTGGCAATAATATCAATAATGAAGAGTGTATAGAGCCAGAGTGTTGAGATAAAAAGCAACAATAATAAGATGGAACAAAACTGGCAATAATATCAATAGTGTTGGGATAAAAAGCAACAATAATAAAATGGAATAAAACTGGCAATAATATCAATAATGAAGAGTGTAGAGAGCCAGAGAGTTGGGATAAAAAGCAACAATAATAAGATGGAACAAAACTGGCAATAATATCAATAATGAAGAGTGTATAGAGCCAGAGTGTTGGGATAAAAAGCAACAATAATAAGATGGAATAAAACTAGTAATAAAATAATAGTAATAATGAAGTGTGTATAGAGCCAGAGTGTTGGGATAAAAAGCAACAATAATAAGATGGAATAAAACTAGTAATAAAATAATAGTAATAATGAAGAGTGTATAGAGCCAGAGTGTTGGGATAAAATCAACAATAATAAAATGGAATAAAACTGGCAATAATATCAATAATGAAGAGTGTATAGAGCCAGAGTGTTGGGATAAAAATCAACAATAATAAGATGGAACAAAACTGGCAATAATATCAATAATGAAGAGTGTATAGAGCCAGAGTATTGGGATAAAAAGCAACAATAATAAGATGGAATAAAACTAGTAATAAAATAATAGCAATAATGAAGAGTGTATAGAGCCAGAGTGTTGGGATAAAAAGCAACAATAATGATGGAATAAAACTAGTAATAAAATAATAGCAATAATGAAGAGTGTATAGAGCCAGAGTGTTGGGATAAAAAGCAACAATAATAAGATGGAATAAAACTAGTAATAAAATAATAGTAATAATAAAAGAGTGTATAGAGCCAGAGTGTTGGGATAAAAAAAAAACAATAATAAGATGGAATAAAACTAGTCATAAAATAATAGTAATAATGAAGAGTGTATAGAGCCAGAGAGTTGAGATAAAAAGCAACAATAATAAGATGGAACAAAACTGGCAATAATATCAATAATGAAGAGTGTATAGAGCCAGAGTGTTGGGATAAAAAGCAACAATAATAAGATGGAATAAAACTAGTAATAAAATAATAGTAATAATGAAGTGTGTATAGAGCCAGAGTGTTGAGATAAAAAGCGACAATAATAAGATGGAATAAAACTAGTAATAAAATAATAGAAATAATGAAGAGTGTATAGAGCCAGAGTATTGGGATAAAAAGCAACAATAATGATGGAATAAAACTAGTAATAAAATAATAGCAATAATGAAGAGTGTATAGAGCCAGAGTGTTGGGATAAAAAGCAACAATAATGATGGAATAAAACTAGTAATAAAATAATAGCAATAATGAAGAGTGTATAGAGCCAGAGTGTTTGGATAAAAAGCAACAATAATGATGGAATAAAACTAGTAATAAAATAATAGCAATAATGAAGAGTGTATAGAGCCAGAGTGTTGGGATAAAAAGCAACAATAATAAGATGGAATAAAACTAGTAATAAAATAATAGTAATAATGAAGAGTGTATAGAGCCAGAGTGTTGGGACAAAAAAGCAACAATAATAAGATGGAATAAAACTAGTCATAAAATAATAGTAATAATGAAGAGTGTATAGAGCCAGAGTATTATAAAAGATAAAAAGCAACAATAATAAGATGGTATACAAATTTGGGATTAAAAAATAATATCAATAATGAAGAGTGTATGAAGTGTGTATAGAGTTGGGATAAAAAAGCAAAAATAATAAGATGGAATAAAACTAGTAATAAAATAATAGTAATAATGAAGGGTGTAATAGAAAAAAGTGTTGAGATAAAAAGCAACAATAATAAAGATGGAATAAAACTAGTAATAAAATAATAGAAATAATGAAGAGTGTATAGAGCCAGAGTATTGGGATAAAAAAACAATAATAAGATGGAATAAAACTAGTAATAAAATAATAGCAATAATGAAGAGTGTATAGAGCCAGAGTGTTGGGATAAAAAGCAACAATAATAAAGATGGAATAAAACTATTAATAAAATAATAGCAATAATGAAGAGTGTATAGAGCCAGAGTGTTGGGATAAAAAAAGCAACAATAATAAGATGGAATAAAACTAGTAATAAAATAATAGTAATAATGAAGAGTGTAAGAGCCAGAGTGTTGAGATAAAAACAACAATAATAAGATGGAATAAAAATAATAAAAATAATAAAAATGAAGAGTGTATAGAGCCAGAGTGTTGGAATAAAAAATAATAAGATGGAATAAAACTAGTAATAAAATAATGTAATAATGAAGAGTGTATAGAGCCAGAGTGGTTGGATAAAAAGCAACAATAATAAGATGGAATAAAACTAGTAATAAAATAATAGTAATAATGAAGAGTGTATAGAGCCAGAGTGTTGGGATAAAAAAGCAACAATAATAAGATGGAATAAAACTATTAATAAAATAATAGTAATAATGAAGAGTGTATAGAGCCAGAGTGTTGGGATAAAAAGCAACAATAATAAGATGGAATAAAACTGGCAATAAAATCAGTAATAATGAAGAGTGTATAGAGCCAGAGTGTTGGGATAAAAAAGCAAACAATAATAAGATGGAATAAAACTATTAATAAAATAATAGTAATAATGAAGAGTGTATAGAGCCAGAGTATTGGGATAAAAAGCAACAATAATAAGATGGAATAAAACTAGTAATAAAATAATAGTAATAATGAAGAGTGTATAGAGCCAGAGTGTTTGGGATAAAAAGCAACAATAATAAGATGGAATAAAACTAGTAATAAAATAATAGTAATAATGAAGAGTGTATAGAGCCAGAGTGTTGGGAAAAAAAAGCAACAATAATAAGATGGAATAAAAAAAGTAAAAAAAATAATAGTAATAATGAAGAGTGTATAGAGCCAGAGTGTTGTAATGGATAAAAAGCAACAATAATAAGATGGAATAAAACTAGTAATAAAATAATAGTAATAATGAAAGTGTATAGAGCCAAGTGTTGGGATAAAAAGCAACAATAATAAGATGGAATAAAACTAGTAATAAAATAATAGTAATAATGAAGAGTGTATAGAGCCAGAGTGTTGGGATAAAAAGCAACAATAATAAGATGGAATAAAACTAGTAATAAAATAATAGTAATAATGAAGAGTGTATAGAGCCAGAGTGTTGGGATAAAAGCAACAATAATAAGATGGAATAAAACTAGTAATAAAAATAATAGTAATAATGAAGAGTGTATAGAGCCAGAGTGTTGGGATAAAAAACAATAATAAGATGGAATAAAACTAGTAATAAAATAATAGTAATAATGAAGTGTGTATAGAGCCAGAGTGTTGGGATAAAAAGCAACAATAATAAGATGGAATAAAACTAGTAATAAAATAATAGTAATAATGAAGAGTGTATAGAGCCAGAGTGTTGGGATAAAAGCAACAATAATAAGATGGAATAAAACTAGTAATAAAATAATATAATAATGAAGAGTGTATAGAGCCAGAGTTGTTGGGATGGAATAAAACTAGTAATAAAATAATAATAATGAAGATGGAATAAAAGTGTTGGGATAAAAAGTAATAAAATAAAATAGTAATAAAATAATAATAATGAAGAGTGTATAGAGCCAGAGTGTTGGGATAAAAAGCAACAATAATAAGATGGAATAAAACTAGTAATAAAATAATAGTAATAATGAAGAGTGTATAGAGCCAGAGTGTTGTGATAAAAAGCAACAATAATAAGATGGAATAAAACTAGTAATAAAATAATAGTAATAATGAAGAGTGTATAGAGCCAGAGTGTTGGGATAAAAAGCAACAATAATAAGATGGAATAAAACTAGTAATAAAATAATAGTAATAATGAAGAGTGTATAGAGCCAGAGTGTTGGGATAAAAAGCAACAATAATAAGATGGAATAAAACTAGTAATAAAATAATAGTAATAATGAAAGTGTATAGAGCCAGAGTGTTGGGATAAAAAGCAACAATAATAAGATGGAATAAAACTAGTAATAAAATAATAGTAATAATGAAGAGTGTATAGAGCCAGAGTGTTGGGATAAAAAGCAACAATAATAAGATGGAATAAAACTAGTAATAAAAATAATAGTAATAATGAAGAGTGTATAGAGCCAGAGTGTTGGGATAAAAAGCAACAATAATAAGATGGAATAAAACTAGTAATAAAATAATAGTAATAATGAAGAGTGTATAGAGCCAGAGTGTTGGGATAAAAAAAAAACAATAATAAGATGGAATAAAACTAGTAATAAAATAATAGTAATAATGAAAGTGTATAGAGCCAGAGTGTTGGGATAAAAAGCAACAATAATAAGATGGAATAAAACTAGTAATAAAATAAAAGTAATAATGAAGAGTGTATAGAGCCAGAGTGTTGGGATAAAATGCAACAATAATAAGATGGAATAAAACTAGTAATAAAATAATAGTAATAATGAAGAGTGTATAGAGCCAGAGTGTTGGAGAAAAAAGCAACAATAATAAGATGGAATAAAACTAGTAATAAAATAATAGTAATAATGAAGAGTGTATAGAGCCAGAGTGTTGGGATAAAAAGCAACAATAATAAGATGGAATAAAACTAGTAATAAAATAATAGTAATAATGAAGAGTGTATAGAGCCAGAGTGTTGGGATAAAAAGCAACAATAATAAAGATGGAATAAAACTAGTAATAAAATAATAGTAATAATGAAGAGTGTATAGAGCCAGTGTGTTGGGATAAAAGCAACAATAATAAGATGGAATAAAACTAGTAATAAAATAATAGTAATAATGAAGAGTGTATAGAGCCAGAGTATTTGGGATAAAAAGCAACAATAATAAGATGGAATAAAACTAGTAATAAAATAATAGTAATAATGAAGAGTGTATAGAGCCAGAGTGTTGGGATAAAAAGCAACAATAATAAGATGGAATAAAACTAGTAATAAAATAATAGTAATAATGAAGAGTGTATAGAACCAGAGTGTTGGGATAAAAAGCAACAATAATAAGATGGAATAAAACTAGTAATAAAAAATAATAGTAATAATGAAGAGTGTATAGAGCCAGAGTGTTGGGATAAAAAGCAACAATAATAAGATGGAATAAAACTAGTAATAAAATAATAGTAATAATGAAGAGTGTATAGAGCCAGAGTGTTGGGATAAAAAGCAACAATAATAAGATGGAATAAAAACTAGTAATAAAATAATAGTAATAATGAAGAGTGTATAGAGCCAGAGTGTTGGGATAAAAAAGCAACAATAATAAAAGATGGAATAAAACTAGTAATAAAATAATAGTAATAATGAAGAGTGTATAGAGCCAGAGTGTTGGGATAAAAAGCAACAATAATAAGATGGAATAAAACTAGTAATAAAATAATAGTAATAATGAAGAGTGTATAGAGCCAGAGTGTTGGGATAAAAAGCAACAATAATAAGATGGATGGAATAAAACTAGTGTTGGGATAAAAATAAAATAATAGATAATAAAATGTAAAAAATGTATAATAATGAAGAGTGTATAGAGTGTTGGGATAAAAAAGCAACAATAATAAGATGGAATAAAACTAGTAATAAAATAATAGTAATAATGAAAAGAGTGTATAGAGCCAGAGTGTTGGGATAAAAAGCAACAATAATAAGATGGAATAAAACTAGTAATAATATAATAGTAATAATGAAGAGTGTATAGAGCCAGAGTGTTGGGATAAAAAGCAACAATAATAAGATGGAATAAAACTAGTAATAAAATAATAGTAATAATAAAGAGTGTATAGAGCCAGAGTGTTGGGATAAAAAGCAACAATAAGATGAAATGCAACTATTAATAAAATAATAGTAATAATGAAGAATGTATAGAGCCAGAGTGTTGGGATAAAAAGCAACAATAATAAGATGGAATAAAACTATTAATAAAAATAATAGTAATAATGAAGAGTGTATAGAGCCAGAGTGTTGGGATAAAAAGCAACAATAATAAGATGGAATAAAACTAGTAATAAAATAATAGTAATAATGAAGAGTGTATAGAGCCAGAGTGTTGGGATAAAAAGCAACAATAATAAGATGTAATAAAACTAGTAATAAAATAATAGTAATAATGAAGAGTGTATAGAGCCAGAATGTTGGGATAAAAAGCAACAATAATACAATGGAATAAAACTAGTAATAAAATAATAGTAATAATGAAGAGTGTATAGAGCCAGAGTGTTGGGACAAAAAGCAACAATAATAAGATGGAATAAAACTAGTAATAAAATAATAGTAATAATGAAGAGTGTATAGAGCCAGAGTGTTGGGATAAAAAAGCAACAATAATAAGATGGAATAAAACTAGTAATAAAATAATAGTAATAATGAAGAGTGTATAGAGCCAGAGTGTTGGGATAAAAAGCAACAATAATAAGATGGAATAAAACTAGTAATAAAATAATAGTAATAATGAAGAGTGTATAGAGCCAGAGTGTTGGGATAAAAAGCAACAATAATAAGATGGAATAAAACTAGTTATAAAATAATAGTAATAAT
The DNA here is from genome assembly GCA_903632075.3 of Acanthosepion pharaonis. Taxonomy (NCBI): domain Eukaryota; kingdom Metazoa; phylum Mollusca; class Cephalopoda; order Sepiida; family Sepiidae; genus Acanthosepion; species Acanthosepion pharaonis. The sequence continues at coordinate 377,136 of CAHIKZ030002158.1, forward strand.
GAAGAGTGTATAGAGCCAGGGTGTTGAGATAAAAAGCAACAATAATAAGATGGAATAAAACTAGTAATAAAATAATAGTAATAATGAAGAGTGTATAGAGCCAGAGTGTTGGGATAAAAAGCAACAATAATAAGATGGAATAAAACTATTAATAAAATAATTGTAATAATGAAGAGTGTATAGAGCCAGAGTGTTGGGTTAAAAAGCAACAATAATAAGATGGAATAAAACTATTAATAAAATAATAGTAATAATGAAGAGTGTATAGAGCCAGAGTGTTGGCATAAAAAGCAACAATAATAAGATGGAATAAAACTATTAATAAAATAATTGTAATAATGAAGAGTGTATAGAGCCAGAGTGTTGGGATAAAAAGCAACAATAATAAGATGGAATAAAACTAGTAATAAAATAATAGTATTAATGAAGAGTGTATAGAGCCAGAGTGTTGGGATAAAAAAGCAACAATAATAAGATGGAATAAAACTAGTAATAAAATAATAGTAATAATGAAGAGTGTATAGAGCCAGAGGGTTGGGATAAAAAGCAACAATAATAAGATGGAATAAAACTAGTAATAAAATAATAGTAATAATGAAGAGTGTATAGAGCCAGAGTGTTGGGATAAAAAGCAACAATAATAAGATGGAATAAAACTAGTAATAAAATAATAGTAATAATGAAGAGTGTATAGAGCCAGAGTGTTGGGATAAAAAGCAACAATAATAAGATGGAATAAAACTATTAATAAAATAATTGTAATAATGAAGAGTGTATAGAGCCAGAGTGTTGGGATAAAAAGGAAACAATAATAAGATGGAATAAAACTAGTAATAAAATAATAGTAATAATGAAGAGTGTATAGAGCCAGAGTGTTGAGATAAAAGCAACAATAATAAGATGGAATAAAACTAGTAATAAAATAATAGTAATAATGAAGAGTGTATAGAGCCAGAGTGTTGGGATAAAAAAGCAACAATAATAAGATGGAATAAAACTAGTAATAAAATAATAGTAATAATGAAGAGTGTATAGAGCCAGAGTGTTGGCAAAAAGCAACAATAATAAGATGGAATAAAACTAGTAATAAAATAATAGTAATAATGAAGAGTGTATAGAGCCAGAGTGTTGAGATAAAAAAGCAAACAATAATAAGATGGAATAAAACTAGTAATAAAATAATAGTAATAATGAAGAGTGTATAGAGCCAGAGTGTTGGGATAAAAAGCAACAATAATAAGATGGAATAAAACTAGTAATAAAATAATAGTAATAATGAAGAGTGTATAGAGCCAGAGTGTTGGGATAAAAAGCAACAATAATAAGATGGAATAAAACTAGTAATAAAATAATTGTAATAATGAAGAGTGTATAGAGCCAGAGTGTTGGGATAAAAAGCAACAATAATAAGATGGAATAAAACTAGTAATAAAATAATAGTAATAATGAAGAGTGTATAGAGCCAGAGTGTTGGGATAAAAAAGCAACAATAATAAGATGGAATAAAACTAGTAATAAAATAATTGTAATAATGAAGAGTGTATAGAGCCAGAGTGTTGATAAAAAGCAACAATAATAAGATGGAATAAAACTAGTAATAAAATAATAGTAATAATGAAGAGTGTATAGAGCCAGAGTGTTGGGATAAAAAGCAACAATAATAAAATAGAATAAAACTAGTAATAAAATATTGATAATAATAATGAAGAGTGTATAGAGCCACATTGTATAGGGATAAATAGCAAAAGCAACAGTAATAAGATGGAATAAAACTAGTATAAAAAATAATAGTAATAATGAAGAGTGTATAGAGCCAGAGTGTTGGGATAAAAAAGCAACAATAATAAGATGGAATAAAACTAGTAATAAAATAATAGTAATAATGAAGAGTGTATAGAGCCAGAGTGTTGGGATAAAAAAGCAACAATAATAAGATGGAATAAAACTAGTAATAAAATAATAGTAATAATGAAGAGTGTATAGAGCCAGAGTGTTGGGATAAAAAGCAACAATAATAAGATGGAATAAAACTAGTAATAAAATAATAGTAATAATGAAGAGTGTATAGAGCCAGAGTGTTGGGATAAAAAGCAACAATAATAAGATGGAATAAAACTAGTAATAAAATAATAGTAATAATGAAGAGTGTGTATAGGATAAAAAGCAACAATGTTGGGATAAAAAGCTAATAAAATAATAGTAAAGATGGAATAAAACTAGTAATAAAAATAATAAAATAATAATAATGAAGAATGAAAGTGTATAGAGCCAAGTGTTGGGATAAAAAGCAACAATAATAAGATGGAATAAAACTAGTAATAAAATAATAGTAATAATGAAGAGTGTATAGAGCCAGAGTGTTGGGATAAAAGCAACAATAATAAGATGGAATAAAACTAGTAATAAAATAATAGTAATAATGAAGAGTGTATAGAGCCAGAGTGTTGGGATAAAAAGCAACAATAATAAGATGGAATAAAACTAGTAATAAAATAATAGTAATAATGAAGAGTGTATAGAGCCAGAGTGTTGGGATAAAAAGCAACAATAATAAGATGGAATAAAACTAGTAATAAAATAATAGTAATAATGAAGAGTGTATAGAGCCAGAGTGTTGGGATAAAAAAGCAACAATAATAAGATGGAATAAAACTAGTAATAAAATAATAGTAATAATGAAGAGTGTATAGAGCCAGAGTGTTGGGATAAAAGCAACAATAATAAGATGGAATAAAACTAGTTAATAAAATAATAGTAATAATGAAAAGTGTATAGAGCCAGAGTGTTGGGATAAAAAGCAACAATAATAAGATGGAATAAAACTAGTAATAAAATAATAGTAATAATGAAGAGTGTATAGAGCCAGAGTGTTGGGATAAAAAAGCAAAATAATAATAAGATGGAATAAAACTAGTAATAAAATAATAGTAATAATGAAGAGTGTATAGAGCCAGAGTATGTTGGGATAAAAAGCAAACAATAATAAGATGGAATAAAACTAGTAATAAAATAATAGTAATAATGAAGAGTGTATAGAGCCAGAGTGTTGGGATAAAAAGCAACAATAATAAGATGGAATAAAACTAGTAATAAAATAATAGTAATAATAATGAAGAGTGTATAGAGCCAGAGTGTTGGGATAAAAAGCAACAATAATAAGATGGAATAAAACTAGTAATAAAATAATTGTAATAATGAAGAGTGTATAGAGCCAGAGTGTTGGGATAAAAAGCAACAATAATAAGATGGAATAAAAAACTAATAAAAAAATAATAGTAATAATGAAGAGTGTATAGAGCCAGAGTGTTGGGATAAAAAAAGAAACAATAATAAGATGGAATAAAACTATTAATAAAATAATAGTAATAATGAAGAGTGTATAGAGCCAGAGTGTTGGCATAAAAAGCAACAATAATAAGATGGAATAAAACTATTAATAAAATAATAGTAATAATAATGAAGAGTGTATAGAGCCAGAGTGTTGGGATAAAAAGCAACAATAATAAGATGGAATAAAACTAGTAATAAAATAATAGTAATAATGAAGAGTGTATAGAGCCAGAGTGTTGGGATAAAAAGCAACAATAATAAGATGGAATAAAACTATTAATAAAATAATAGTAATAATGAAGAGTGTATAGAGCCAGAGTGTTGGGATAAAAAGCAACAATAATAAGATGGAATAAAACTAGTAATAAAATAATAGTAATAATGAAGAGTGTATAGAGCCAGAGTGTTGGGATAAAAAGCAACAATAATAAGATGGAATAAAACTAGTAATAAAATAATAGTAATAATGAAGAGTGTATAGAGCCAGAGTGTTGGGATAAAAGCAACAATAATAAGATGGAATAAAACTATTAATAAAATAATAGTAATAATGAAGAGTGTATAGAGCCAGAGTGTTGGGATAAAAAGCAACAATAATAAGATGGAATAAAACTAGTAATAAAATAATTGTAATAATGAAAAGTGTATAGAGCCAGAGTGTTGGGATAAAAGCAACAATAATAAGATGGAATAAAACTAGTAATAAAATAATAGTAATAATGAAGAGTGTATAGAGCCAGAGTGTTGGGATAAAAGCAACAATAATAAGATGGAATAAAACTAGTAATAAAATAATAGTAATAATGAAACAATGTATAATAAAAATAATAGTAATAGCAGATATGTTGGGATAAAAAGCAACAATAATAAGATGGAATAAAACTAGTAATAAAATAATTGTAATAATGAAGAGTGTATAGAGCCAGAGTGTTTGGGATGAAAAAGCAACAATAATAAGATGGAATAAAACTAGTAATAAAATAATAGTAATAATGAAGAGTGTATAGAGCCAGAGTGTTGGCATAAAAAGCAACAATAATAAGATGGAATAAAACTAGTAATAAAATAATTGTAATAATGAAGAGTGTATAGAGCCAGAGTGTTGGCATAAAAAGCAACAATAATAAGATGGAATAAAACTATTAATAAAATAATAGTAATAATGAAGAGTGTATAGAGCCAGAGTGTTGGGATAAAAAGCAACAATAATAAGATGGAATAAAACTAGTTATAAAATAATAGTAATAATGAAGAGTGTATAGAGCCAGAGTGTTGGAATAAAAAAGCAACAATAATAAGATGGAATAAAACTAGTAATAAAATAATAGTAATAATGAAGAGTGTATAGAGCCAGAGTGTTGGGATAAAAAAGCAACAATAATAAGATGGAATAAAACTAGCAATAAAATAATAGTAATAATGAAGAGTGTATAGAGCCAGAGTGTTGGGATAAAAAAGCAACAATAATAAGATGGAATAAAACTAGTAATAAAATAATAGTAATAATGAAGAGTGTATAGAGCCAGAGTGTTGGGATAAAAAAGCAACAATAATAAGATGGAATAAAACTATTAATAAAATAATAGTAATAATGAAGAGTGTATAGAGCCAGAGTGTTGGGATAAAAAGCAACAATAATAAGATGGAATAAAACTAGTAATAAAATAATAGTAATAATGAAGAGTGTATAGAGCCAGAGTGTTGGGATAAAAAGCAACAATAATAAGATGGAATAAAACTAGTAATAAAATAATAGTAATAATGAAGAGTGTATAGAGCCAGAGTGTTGGGATAAAAAAGCAACAATAATAAGATGGAATAAAACTATTAATAAAATAATAGTAATAATGAAGAGTGTATAGAGCCAGAGTGTTGGGATAAAAAGCAACAATAATAAGATGGAATAAAACTAGTAATAAAATAATAGTAATAATGAAAAGTGTATAGAGCCAGAGTGTTGGGATAAAAAAGCAACAATAATAAGATGGAATAAAACTAGTAATAAAATAATAGTAATAATGAAGAGTGTATAGAGCCAGAGTGTTGGGAAAAAAAAAGCAACAATAATAAGATGGAATAAAACTAGTAATAAAATAATAGTAATAATGAAAGTGTATAGAGCCAGAGTGTTGGGATAAAAAGCAACAATAATAAGATGGAATAAAACTAGTAATAAAATAATTGTAATAATGAAAGAGTGTATAGAGCCAGAGTGTTGGGATAAAAAAGCAACAATAATAAGATGGAATAAAACTAGTAATAAAATAATTGTAATAATGAAGAGTGTATAGAGCCAGAGTGTTGGGATAAAAAGCAACAATAATAAGATGGAATAAAACTAGTAATAAAATAATTGTAATAATGAAGAGTGTATAGAGCCAGAGTGTTGGGATAAAAAGCAACAATAATAAGATGGAATAAAACTAGTAATAAAATAATTGTAATAATGAAGAGTGTATAGAGCCAGAGTGTTGGGATAAAAAGCAACAATAATAAGATGGAATAAAACTAGTAATAAAATAATTGTAATAATGAAGAGTGTATAGAGCCAGAGTGTTGGGATAAAAAGCAACAATAATAAGATGGAATAAAACTAGTAATAAAATAATTGTAATAATGAAGAGTGTATAGAGCCAGAGTGTTGGGATAAAAAGCAACAATAATAAGATGGAATAAAACTAGTAATAAAATAATTGTAATAATGAAGAGTGTATAGAGCCAGAGTGTTGGGATAAAAAGCAACAATAATAAGATGGAATAAAACTAGTAATAAAATAATTGTAATAATGAAGAGTGTATAGAGCCAGAGTGTTGGGATAAAAAGCAACAATAATAAGATGGAATAAAACTAGTAATAAAATAATTGTAATAATGAAGAGTGTATAGAGCCAGAGTGTTGGCATAAAAAGCAACAATAATAAGATGGAATAAAACTATTAATAAAATAATTGTAATAATGAAGAGTGTATAGAGCCAGAGTGTTGGGATAAAAAGCAACAATAATAAGATGGAATAAAACTAGTAATAAAATAATAGTAATAATGAAGAGTGTATAGAGCCAGAGTGTTGGGATAAAAAAGCAACAATAATAAGATGGAATAAAACTAGTAATAAAATAATAGTAATAATGAAGAGTGTATAGAGCCAGAGTGTTGAGATAAAAAGCAACAATAATAAGATGGAATAAAACTAGTAATAAAATAATAGTAATAATGAAGAGTGTATAGAGCTAGAGTGTTGGGATAAAAAGCAACAATAATAAGATGGAATAAAAATAGTAATAAAATAATATTAATAATGAAGAGTGTATAGAGCCAGAGTCTTGGGATAAAAAGCAACAATAATAAGAATGAATAAAACTAGTAATAAAATAATTGTAATAATGAAGAGTGTATAGAGCCAGAGTGTTGGGATAAAAAGCAACAATAATAATATGGAATAAAACTAGTAATAAAATAATAGTAATAATGAAGAGTGTATAGAGCCAGAGTGTTGGGATAAAAACAACAATAATAAGATGGAATAAAACTAGTAATAAAATAATAGTAATAATGAAGAGTGTATAGAGCCAGAGTGTTGGGATAAAAAGCAACAATAATAAGATGGAATAAAACTAGTAATAAAATAATAGTAATAATGAAGAGTGTATAGAGCCAGAGTGTTGGGATAAAAGCAACAATAATAAGATGGAATAAAACTAGTAATAAAATAATTGTAATAATGAAGAGTGTATAGAGCCAGAGTGTTGGGATAAAAAGCAACAATAATAAGATGGAATAAAACTATTAATAAAATAATTGTAATAATGAAGAGTGTATAGAGCCAGAGTGTTGGCATAAAAAGCAACAATAATAAGATGGAATAAAACTAGTAATAAAATAATTGTAATAATGAAGAGTGTATAGAGCCAGAGTGTTGGGATAAAAAGCAACAATAATAAGATGGAATAAAACTAGTAATAAAATAATTGTAATAATGAAGAGTGTATAGAGCCAGAGTGTTGGGATAAAAAGCAACAATAATAAGATGGAATAAAACTAGTAATAAAATAATAGTAATAATGAAGAGTGTATAGAGCCAGAGTGTTGGGATAAAAAAGCAACAATAATAAGATGGAATAAAACTAGTAATAAAATAATTGTAATAATGAAGAGTGTATAGAGCCAGAGTTGGGATAAAAAGCAACAATAATAAGATGGAATAAAACTAGTAATAAAATAATAGTAATAATGAAGAGTGTATAGAGCCAGAGTGTTGGGATAAAAACAACAATAATAAGATGGAATAAAACTAGTAATAAAATAATAGTAATAATGAAGAGTGTATAGAGCCAGAGTGTTGGGATAAAAAGCAACAATAATAAGATGGAATAAAACTAGTAATAAAATAATAGTAATAATGAAGAGTGTATAGAGCCAGAGTGTTGGGATAAAAAGCAACAATAATAAGATGGAATAAAACTAGTAATAAAATAATTGTAATAATGAAGAGTGTATAGAGCCAGAGTGTTGGGATAAAAAAGCAACAATAATAAGATGGAATAAAACTAGTAATAAAATAATTGTAATAATGAAGAGTGTATAGAGCCAGAGTGTTGGGATAAAAAAGCAACAATAATAAGATGGAATAAAACTAGTAATAAAATAATTGTAATAATGAAGAGTGTATAGAGCCAGAGTGTTGGGATAAAAAGCAACAATAATAAGATGGAATAAAACTAGTAATAAAATAATAGTAATAATGAAGAGTGTATAGAGCCAGAGTGTTGGGATAAAAAAGCAACAATAATAAGATGGAATAAAACTAGTAATAAAATAATAGTAATAATGAAGAGTGTATAGAGCCAGAGTGTTGGGATAAAAAGCAACAATAATAAGATGGAATAAAACTAGTAATAAAATAATTGTAATAATGAAGAGTGTATAGAGCCAGAGTGTTGGGATAAAAAGCAACAATAATAAGATGGAATAAAACTATTAATAAAATAATTGTAATAATGAAGAGTGTATAGAGCCAGAGTGTTGGGATAAAAAGCAACAATAATAAGATGGAATAAAACTAGTAATAAAATAATAGTAATAATGAAGAGTGTATAGAGCCAGAGTGTTGGGATAAAAAAGCAACAATAATAAGATGGAATAAAACTAGTAATAAAATAATAGTAATAATGAAAGAGTGTATAGAGCCAGAGTATTTGGGATAAAAAAGCAACAATAATAAGATGGAATAAAACTAGTAATAAAATAATAGTAATAATGAAAAGAGTGTATAGAGCCAGAGTGTTGGGATAAAAGCAACAATAATAAGATGGAATAAAACTAGTAATAAAATAATTGTAATAATGAAGAGTGTATAGAGCCAGAGTGTTGGGATAAAAAAGCAACAATAATAAGATGGAATAAAACTAGTAATAAAATAATTGTAATAATGAAGAGTGTATAGAGCCAGAGTGTTGGGATAAAAAGCAACAATAATAAGATGGAATAAAACTAGTAATAAAATAATAGTAATAATGAAGAGTGTATAGAGCCAGAGTGTTGGGATAAAAAGCAACAATAATAAGATGGAATAAAACTAGTAATAAAATAATAGTAATAATGAAGAGTGTATAGAGCCAGAGTGTTGGGATAAAAAGCAACAATAATAAGATGGAATAAAACTAGTAATAAAAATAATAGTAATAATGAAGAGTGTATAGAGCCAGAGTGTTGGGATAAAAAGCAACAATAATAAGATGGAATAAAAACTATTAATAAAATAATAGTAATAATGAAGAGTGTATAGAGCCAGAGTGTTGGGATAAAAAAGCAACAATAATAAGATGGAATAAAACTAGTAATAAAATAATTGTAATAATGAAGAGTGTATAGAGCCAGAGTGTTGGGATAAAAAGCAACAATAATAAGATGGAATAAAACTAGTAATAAAATAATAGTAATAATGAAGAGTGTATAGAGCCAGAGTGTTGGGATAAAAGCAACAATAATAAGATGGAATAAAACTAGTAATAAAATAATTGTAATAATGAAGAGTGTATAGAGCCAGAGTGTTGGGATAAAAAGCAACAATAATAAGATGGAATAAAACTAGTAATAAAATAATAGTAATAATGAAGAGTGTATAGAGCCAGAGTGTTGGGATAAAAAGCAACAATAATAAGATGGAATAAAACTAGTAATAAAATAATTGTAATAATGAAGAGTGTATAGAGCCAGAGTGTTGGGATAAAAAGCAACAATAATAAGATGGAATAAAACTAGTAATAAAATAATTGTAATAATGAAGAGTGTATAGAGCCAGAGTGTTGGGATAAAAAAGCAACAATAATAAGATGGAATAAAACTAGTAATAAAATAATTAGTAATAATGAAGAGTGTATAGAGCCAGAGTGTTGGGATAAAAAGCAACAATAATAAGATGGAATAAAACTAGTAATAAAATAATTGTAATAATGAAGAGTGTATAGAGCCAGAGTGTTGGATAAAAAAGCAACAATAATAAGATGGGAATAAAACTATTAATAAAATAATTGTAATAATGAAAGTGTATAGAGCCAGAGTGTTGGGATAAAAAAGCAACAATAATAAGATGGAATAAAACTAGTAATAAAATAATTGTAATAATGAAAGTGTATAGAGCCAGAGTGTATTTGGGATAAAAAAAACAATAATAAGATGGAATAAAACTAGTAATAAAATAATAGTAATAATGAAGAGTGTATAGAGCCAGAGTGTTGGGATAAAAAAGCAACAATAATAAGATGGAATAAAACTATTAATAAAATAATAGTAATAATGAAGAGTGTATAGAGCCAGAGTGTTGGGATAAAAAGCAACAATAATAAGATGGAATAAAACTATTAATAAAATAATAGTAATAATGAAGAGTGTATAGAGCCAGAGTGTTGGGATAAAAAGCAACAATAATAAGATGGAATAAAACTAGTAATAAAATAATAGTAATAATGAAGAGTGTATAGAGCCAGAGTGTTGGGATAAAAAGCAACAATAATAAGATGGAATAAAACTAGTAATAAAATAATAGTAATAATGAAAAGAGTGTATAGAGCCAGAGTGTTGGGATAAAAAGCAACAATAATAAGATGGAATAAAACTATTAATAAAATAATTGTAATAATGAAGAGTGTATAGAGCCAGAGTGTTGGGATAAAAAGCAACAATAATAAGATGGAATAAAACTATTAATAAAATAATTGTAATAATGAAGAGTGTATAGAGCCAGAGTGTTGGAATAAAAAGCAACAATAATAAGATGGAATAAAACTTGTAATAAAATAATTGTAATAATGAAGAGTGTATAGAGCCAGAGTGTTGGGATAAAAAGCAACAATAATAAGATGGAATAAAACTAGTAATAAAATAATAGTAATAATGTAATAAAGAGTGTATAGAGCCAGAGTGTTGGGATAAAAAGCAACAATAATAAGATGGAATAAAACTAGTAATAAAATAATAGTAATAATGAAAGAGTGTATAGAGCCAGAGTGTTGGGATAAAAAGCAACAATAATAAGATGGAATAAAACTAGTAATAAAATAATTGTAATAATGAAGAGTGTATAGAGCCAGAGTGTTGGGATAAAAAAGCAACAATAATAAGATGGAATAAAACTATTAATAAAATAGTAATAATGAAGAGTGTATAGAGCCAGAGTGTTGGGATAAAAAAAAGCAACAATAATAAGATGGAATAAAACTAGTAATAAAATAATAGTAATAATGAAGAGTGTATAGAGCCAGAGTGTTGGGATAAAAAGCAACAATAATAAGATGGAATAAAACTAGTAATAAAATAATTGTAATAATGAAGAGTGTATAGAGCCAGAGTGTTGGGATAAAAAAGCAACAATAATAAGATGGAATAAAACTAGTAATAAAATAATTGTAATAATGAAGAGTGTATAGAGCCAGAGTGTTGGCATAAAAAGCAACAATAATAAGATGGAATAAAACTATTAATAAAATAATAGTAATAATGAAGAGTGTATAGAGCCAGAGTGTTGGCATAAAAAGCAACAATAATAAGATGGAATAAAACTAGTAATAAAATAATTGTAATAATGAAGAGTGTATAGAGCCAGAGTGTTGGCATAAAAAGCAACAATAATAAGATGGAATAAAACTAGTAATAAAATAATTGTAATAATGAAGAGTGTATAGAGCCAGAGTGTTGGGATAAAAAGCAACAATAATAAGATGGAATAAAACTAGTAATAAAATAATAGTAATAATGAAGAGTGTATAGAGCCAGATTATTTGGGATAAAAAGCAACAATAATAAGATGGAATAAAACTAGTAATAAAATAATAATAGTAATAATGAAGAGTGTATAGAGCCAGAGTGTTGGGATAAAAAGCAACAATAATAAGATGGAATAAAACTAGTAATAAAATAATAGTAATAATGAAGAGTGTATAGAGCCAGAGTGTTGGGATAAAAAAGCAACAATAATAAGATGGAATAAAACTAGTAATAAAATAATAGTAATAATGAAGAGTGTATAGAGCCAGAGTGTTGGGATAAAAAGCAACAATAATAAGATGGAATAAAACTAGTAATAAAATAATAGTAATAATGAAGAGTGTATAGAGCCAGAGTGTTGGGATAAAAAGCAACAATAATAAGATGGAATAAAACTAGTAATAAAATAATAGTAATAATGAAGAGTGTATAGAGCCAGAGTGTTGGGATAAAAAGCAACAATAATAAGATGGAATAAAACTAGTAATAAAATAATAGTAATAATGAAAGTGTATAGAGCCAGAGTGTTGGGATAAAAAGCAACAATAATAAGATGGAATAAAACTAGTAATAAAATAATAGTAATAATGAAGAGTGTATAGAGCCAGAGTGTTGGGATAAAAAGCAACAATAATAAGATGGAATAAAACTAGTAATAAAATAATAGTAATAATGAAGAGTGTATAGAGCCAGAGTGTTGGGATAAAAAGCAACAATAATAAGATGGAATAAAACTAGTAATAAAATAATAGTAATAATGAAGAGTGTATAGAGCCAGAGTGTTGGGATAAAAAGCAACAATAATAAGATGGAATAAAACTAGTAATAAAATAATAGTAATAATGAAAGAGTGTATAGAGCCAGAGTGTTGGCATAAAAAGCAACAATAATAAGATGGAATAAAACTAGTAATAAAATAATAGTAATAATGAAGAGTGTATAGAGCCAGAGTGTTGGGATAAAAAGCAACAATAATAAGATGGAATAAAACTATTAATAAAATAATAGTAATAAATGAAGAGTGTATAGAGCCAGAGTGTTGGGATAAAAAGCAACAATAATAAGATGGAATAAAACTAGTAATAAAATAATAGTAATAATGAAGAGTGTATAGAGCCAGAGTGTTGGGATAAAAAGCAACAATAATAAGATGGAATAAAACTAGTAATAAAATAATAGTAATAATGAAGAGTGTATAGAGCCAGAGTGTTGGGATAAAAAGCAACAATAATAAGATGGAATAAAACTAGTAATAAAATAATAGTAATAATGAAGAGTGTATAGAGCCAGAGTGTTGAAATAAAAAGCAACAATAATAAGATCGAATAAAACTAGTAATAAAATAATAGTAATAATGAAGAGTGTATAGAGCCAGAGCGTTGGCATAGAAGCAACAATAATAAGATGGAATAAAACTAGTAATAAAATAATAGTAATAATGAAGAGTGTATAGAGCCAGAGTGTTGGCATAAAAAGCAACAATAATAAGATGGAATAAAACTAGTAATAAAATAATAGTAATAATGAAGAGTGTATAGAGCCAGAGTGTTGGATAAAAAAAAATAAAAAGCAACAATAAAATAAGATGGAATAACTTCTTTTAGTAATAAAATAATAGTAATAATGACTTGAAGTGTATAGACCAAAGTGTTGGGATAAAAAAAAACAATAATAAGATGGAATAAAACTATTAATAAAATAATAGTAATAATGAAAAGTGTATAAAGCCAGAGTGTTGGCATAAAAGCAACAATAATAAGATGGAATAAAACTAATAAAATAATATTAATAATGAAGAGTGTATAGAGCCAGAGTGTTGGCATAAAAGCAACAATAAAAAAGATGGAATAAAACTATTAATAAAAATAATAGTAATAATGAAAAGTGTATAGAACCAAAGTGTTTTTAAAAAAAGCAACAATAATAAAGATGGAATAAAACTATTAATAAAATAATAGTAATAATGAAGAGTGTATAGAGCCCACAGTGTTGGGAGGAAAAAGCAACAATAATAAGATGGAATAAAACTATTAATAAAATAATAGTAATAATGAAGAGTGTATAGAGCCAAGTGTTGGGATAAAAAGCAACAATAATAAGATGGAATAAAAACTAGTAATAAAATAATAGTAATAATGAAGAGTGTATAGAGCCAGAGTGTTGGCATAAAAGGAAACAATAATAAGATGGAATAAAACTAGTAATAAAATAATAGTAATAATGAAGAGTGTATAGAGCCAAGTATTTGGAAAAAGAAACAATAATAAGATGGAATAAAACTATTAATAAAATAATAGTAATAATGTTTAGAAGAAAAAAAAATAAAGCAAAATAATTGTTGATGAAATAAAAAGCAAAAATTTTAAATGGAATAAAACTATGGGTGTAAAATAATAAGTAATAAATGAAGTAATCCAATCCTGCCAAAGTGTTAGGATAAAAAGCAACACTAATAAGATGGAATAAAACTAGTTAAAGCTCCTCATCCCAGAAATTCATTCCCTGTAGGTTATCCAGATCGATATACACCTTAGGAAGGCCAGAGAGCACAACGGCTGAAACGTGATATCAACAACAAAGATGAGGACAATTGTCCAAATATAAATAGTGTAAATGACATAAAACTTAATATAAACTGTGAAATCACACCATTTTTGGAATTGTGATGACACCATCATCTCTCCCACCTGACAAGATATGTCTCAAAGATGATTACAATTTGCTTAAACTGAAAGGAGAATGGGGTGGGGGATGGTCGAAAAATGGTTTGCTGTTCTTTAATCTTTTATGAGCCAAAATGCAAATAAAATTACATGATAGAATTTAGTTAAGACTTCTATGACAATTTGGACAATGTTGTCTTTTCCGTAATCAAAGATTTATCCAATTTGAATATACATTTGCCTACATATGTTTATTAAAAATAAATAATAAAGACTTTATTAATTATGTTTCAAATAAATTACATCATCTGTAGAATTACAATACGAAAAGATCTGACCTATTTAATGATTACCACTGATGTTGATATGAAACCTGCTGAAAAAGACAACGGAAAAAAAGACAATCTTTTTTTTAAAAATAAATTTTATTTTCCTGTGGGGGTTTCTTTAATGAGTCATTTCATTCCTTTAATTACTTTTTAATTAAAATATAATGTGTTAAATAAAATAAAATAGATTTCATTATGTAAAGGATGTATTTACACTGTACACAAAATTTTTCTTATTAATGTATATATATATATATATATATATATATATATATATATATATATATATATATATATATATATATATATTTTTATCTATCGATTGATGTCATATTTCCTATCTATCTATCTATCTATGCCAGTCTGCTTCTATCTATCTATCTATCTATCTATATATATATATATATATATATATATATATATATATCACACACATATATGAACATATATATATATCCATATATATTTGTCGATAATCCTTTTCTTTAGAAATGCTCCATTAAATGAAATAGATAGGGAATGGCCTTTTGTGAAGTTTGAAAATGGTATTGAATCAGACTTTTTTTGATATCAACTGGAATGTCGTAATGGGACATAATGTCAAACATCACAAACACAAAAATATTAAAATTTATATATATATATATATATATATATATATATATATATATTATATATATATATAGCGATTTTGTGTTGAAATACATTTTAATTTTGGGTTTCATACCCTTAGTAATTATTTGTCAAAATATTTTTGAGTTTTTGTTTTTCAGGTTCACACTTACATCAACACAAAAATATATATATATATATATATATATATATATATATATATATATATTAAAGATATATATAGATATATATATATATATTATATATATAATGAATAGATATATATATATATATATATATATATATGTATATATATATATATATATATATGAAAATATATATATATATATATATATATATATATATATATATATATATATTTTTTTAACTGAAGTAATAAAATGAAAAAATATTAATATACAAGAGATTTTAAGTTTTTATTTTTTATTGTTAAAAACATATATATATATAGCGATTTTTCATAGCTCGGATATATATATATATATATATATATATATATATATATATATATATATATATAGGAGTTGGGGAGTGATTCTTAAAATTTGAAGATCTTTTCAATTCTTCATCATCTCTTCAGGACTTCTGGTTTGGTCTCAGTTTTGCGTGCATTTCCATTTTCTCCATCTTTGATAAATTCCTCTACTCTGGTCCAATACTTATAGGAATTCTTGATCGACAATTGTTTCTGTTATTGAATGAACCCCAGGACAGTTCAAGTGTATCATGCCCCCTCTAATCATATGATTCGGAGCAACACAGTCTTCTCCATCTCACCTTTTCATAAGATAGTATTCATATAAAATACAAATTTCATTGTAACTTAATTATGTACTACAATGGATCATATGCAATATAGGTGAAGAATTCAACTAGAAAAATTGAAAATAAATACAATGTATCTGGATCCAAATTAGACATATGTCATGAATAGATCATTTGATAAGGTGAGGCTCAGTTAGAAATACCTTCTGATCAGATAACCCACTCCGTAGAGATAGGCTTCCGATTCAGGGTGTTCACAAATATGAAAACTGACCACTGTTGTCTTGGATCACTAAGACTTTTAAGTTGTTTAAATAATAAACCCTCTCAGGTTTTGTGCAAGGTTTTCGTGGGCCCCTACTTATCTTTTTTACAGGGTCCCATTTACTACATCTCAATTTTCATAAGATAATGTTGTGTTTTTTCTTTCGATGCTTAGAATGATAAAAAAAAAATTCACTATGTCAGTAAAAAACAAAAACGTTCAGAATGATGTTAAAATTTCTTTTCTTTTAGTAATCTGTGATTTCCCCATTCTGCTACATCTCAACTTTTTAAGATAGCATATAAATATTATTAAACCTAATAATGTACAATAATGGATCACATGCAATATAGGTCAATTAATTCAACTAGAAATTTAATAATAAATACAATTTATCTAAATCAGGCATGTCCAAAAGTCCGAACCAGGGGCCAATTTTGACTCACTCTTTCAATTTTCCTATGGCCCCATCCTTTGTCATAGAATGTATCACTTACAGCCCCCCCGAGTTAAATTGTCAATCAGAGTAAGTAATCAGAGCATGTATTTTGAGGATCATAAAATGAAATATATTTATTAGATCCCATTCTACTATTCAACATTTCCCCTGCTAATGGTTATCTTTTTGATTCTATCACTAAAATCAGGGTTTCAATGCAAGTGGGCCCCCCTCACCAATCTATGATAAGGGTCCTCATCTCTACTAAATTTCAATTTTCGTAAGGTTGCATTCATATAAAATACAAATTTTATTCTAACCTAATTATGTACAATAATGGATCATGTGCAATATAGGTGAGCAATTCAACTAGAAAAATTTGAAATAAATACAATTTATCTAAATACAAATTAGAGACCTGTCATAATTGATCATTCCATCTTAAATAACAATGTTTTGCGGCAATTCTTAAGATCAGCTTAAGATTTTTCTCATTAAAAAGTCGAATAATTTTAACACATTCAACATTATGGATAAAACTAGTGAACTTTACATATGACAAAAAAGATCCCAGAATGACGTCAATATCTCTAAACTGTTTTTCATGCTTTAACCTTTAACAGTCTGTAGGTGACTATATTCACCATGCAAAATGTTCGTCCTGCAACTGAAAGTTAAATGTAAATTTCTTGGTTGTGTAGTCATATCCTTCTATGGTAACACCGAAAACAATCTTGACTAAAATTAAGAGCCAGTCTATTGCAATTTCAAATATATATAACTAATATATAAAACAATATATTTTGCGGGGATTCCATGCACAGTAAAAGGGAAAGCAATATTTATAAATGATGCAGAGTGATAAATGTTAATAATAGAATGTATTACTTACGGCCCCCAACAGTATTGTCAATCAGAGTATGTAATCAGAGCATATATTTTGAGGTCATATGAAATTGGTATTAGAGCCCATTCCAAGGCCAACATTAGCTACTTCAACCCACTGGCTTATGATTCTATCACTAAAATCAGGGCCGGTGCAAGTGGCCACCTTATGAATCTATGATAGGGGGTCCTCACCTCTGCTACATTTCAATTTTCATAAGGTAGTGTTCATATAAAATACAAATTTTATTGTAACCTAATTATGTACAATAATGGATCATATGCAATATAGATGAATAATTCAACTAGAAAAATTCAAGATAAATACAATGCATCTAAATACAAATTAGAGACATGTCATAATAGATCATTCCATCTTAAATAAATCAACAATGTTTTGCGGCAATTTTAACATCAACGTTGAGTAATTTTAATAGATTCAATATTATGGAAAAATCAATAGTGAGTTTTATATAGTGTTTTTTTTTATAGTGCTTTTATGTTTTATATAGTGTTTTTTCTTTGTTTTTTTTATTTCAGACTTATCACGAATGTTTAAAAAATAAAAAAATTTGGACGGAGAAAGATTTTAATAGAATGACGTTAAGATCAGCGAACATTTTTAATCCTTTAACATTTTTAATCCTTTAGTTGTGCTCAGATTAATTTGATAGCGTGGGTGACAAAGCACTGTCCGTGGCCCCCAATCAGGTTACACTCGCTCGAGACGTTCGCTTGTAGTACGAGCCGGTCCTGTTCAACTCAAATGCATAGCGTTGTACATGGGTCAGCTGGAAATGTAATAGATAGAAAGTAGACACACCCTTTGGTCAACTAAAAGACATGCAAGTGTACATACCACTCGGCCAGCTGTTTGATTCTGGTACACTTGACTGATTTTAAGTCTACCAAATGGCGTGTCTACTTACATTTCTGTCTTGATCAGCCAACGAACTTTCCAGCTGCTCCAATTTTTCTAACTCAAACAAAATTTGCTGTGGATAAAATTTTACAATAATAATAATAATAATAATAATAATAATACGGGAAGAAAACCGAAAGAAACTGGTATGAACACCACCCAGACCCGGTTACGGAGATAGGACCTGTTACAATTCTATGGGACTACACAATACACACTGACAGAACAATCAAGGCCAACCGCCCAGACATTGTTATTAAAGACCACAAACAAAAACGGTGCCTCCTTATTGATATGGCAGTCCCTGCTGACTGCAATGTATCTTTGAAGATATTCAAAAAGCTGTCAAAATACAAGGACCTTGAAATAGAAATCTCGAAAATGTGGCATATGGGAACATCAACAATCCCTGTTGTAGTTGGAGCCCTAGGACTGGTTGGAAAAGATTGCAGTAGACTAATTGAAGGGATTCCTGGAAGTCCATGCCTCAAGGAGATACAAAAAATTGTTCTGACAAGTACAGCCCACACTTTACGAAGGGCTTTATTTATGTAATTTAATTTTTTTTTTTTTTTTTTTTGTCAGGAAAGTGTCATGATGCCATTTCTAACCTTTAGGTCCCTGTTGGGACCCGGAAAGAAATGTGTAAACGCCAGAAATCAAAGAAAATAAAAATAATAATAATAATAATTACTACATCTCAATTTTCATAAGGTAATGTTCATATAAAATACATATTTTATTGTAACCTAATTATGTACAATAATGGATCATATGCAATATAGGTGAACAATTCAACTAGAAAAATTGAAAATAAATAGAGACATGTCATAATAGATCATTCCATCTTAAATGCGACAATTTTTAACATCGATCTGATTTTTTAATTGTTAAAAAGTTGAATAATTTCATCCATTTCAACTTTTAAAATTTTAACATATTCATTTTTTTTTTTTTTTTTTTTAGACTTAGCATGAGGAAAACCAGTTCACGTATTTGGACAAAAAAGAAAAAACAAAAAGAAATACATCAAATAATGCAAATATAAAATCATTTCTGTCTATATTTCAAGATAGGGTCACAAAGCTCTACCCGGAGTCCCAAGTCAGGTTCCTCCACCCTACAAAAACATACACACACATGATAGGGGGTTTCAAATTAAATGAACTATTGTGTATAGCGTTGTTTTGCGGGTCACTAATGAAAAATAATAGGCTGACATTTTAATAGATTTTAGACACACCCACTGGTCGACTATAATACATGCAAGAGTACATGCCAGTCAGCCACCTGTTGTATTCTGGTACACTTTTAAGGCTACCAACTGGTTTGTCTACTTATATTTCTGTCTTGGTCAGCCTACGAATTTTCCAGCTGTCCCAATTTTTCTAACTCAAACGAAATTTGCTGTGGATAAAATTTTACAATAATAATAATAATAATCACTTTGCTTTTACCTTAAAAAAATTTCCCATCTGCTTCCGAAATGGTCAAAAAAAAAAAAGAAGAAATCTTATACAAGACAGGATTTTAAATTTGGACAAAGATTCCATCTCAGTTTCTTTTGGATTGTAATGTGGGCAATTTTTTTTTTTTTTTTTACGATGGTTCCATTCTGTTTGTGAATTTGGCAAGACGTCCTTTTCCTGATACTGAAAATACATGAATCTAACAGATGCCTCTCCAGAATCTGTAAAATATTGTTTGTAAGATTGTAAAGAAGGCGTGAATGTTATTTCCAATCCTCTAACCTGATTGACACTTTAAATAACTTTGTTATTCTCTTAAATAATGAAAAAAAAACACTATATGCTTATAAAAATGAAAATAAAGGGTTGGTTTTGCAAAAGTTGAGGAGCTGATTAAAAGTATAATATAAATGTAAGGCAAGAAATCAAAAGTCAGTGTAAAAGGCTAAAAGAAATGCCAAGTTGGCCAATTGTTGGATTTTGTTTTTAAAGATTGTTTTTAAGTCTACCAACTGGGTGAACAAAATTCAACATTTTTGTTCTTGGTCAGCCTATGAACTTTCAAGATGACCCTTGAATGAAAGTCATAGAACTATAAAATAAATATTAAAAACTGTGGCTTTTGATACAAAATAATTCTTTTTGACATTTTTACAAATTATTGTTAATGTCCAAAGCCCTCATCACTTTGTTGAAGTTCTTTAACAATGCAATAAACTTGATGACATTAAAACTATTTTCAAAATTTCTGACAGTTGTTGGGATATTCTGTATTTCTTTAAAACATGTCTCCTATGAAATGAAATTTGCATTTTCAAAATATGAACTGCTTGAATATAGTTAAGAAATTGATTAAGAGAATATGGTTAAATTCAAACTTATTTTCTGATGTTGACAAGATCCATTTAGACAACAATAATATTTCAAATTTTATAAAGTCAGGCTATTTTTTATTTGTATCACAGGATTATGTTTTCAACTTAGTCATGCGATGTGTATATTGAATGTGAAAAATTTTCGTTCTTTTTTGGCTTCGAAAAGTACCAAATAGAAATTAAATAGACAACCAATTACAAACTAAATAACCATATTAATACATAAAATCGGCCATCTGTTGTCGTGTTGTTTGAACATGTTGATTGTTTTGAAGTTTACCAACTGGTAAAATGAAATTACATTTTATATCTTGGTCATTTTTTGAAATCCATCTTTACCTCAATATTTTCATTAAATTTTTTTTTACTAAATACATTTATAATTACCAACATTCTTGTCCCAAATATTATAAAATTTTATTTTATTTAAAAATATAATATATGTTATTTTAAGGGTAATTTTCAATGAGAAAAATTCATTGTCTTCAATTATTTTTAATTAAAAATAATTTTTAAAAAGATTTGAATAAACAAACTTTCCAAAATAGGAAAAAAAATATGCCAAAAGAATTAATTCATTTGAAAAAAAATGTTATGTATTCAATAGAAAAAAACAAATTAAAAAGATATTGAAAAAACCATGTTTTTTTATTAGAAAAAAAACATTACAAACTTGGGTTTTTTCTGCAAAAGCCAAATCAATTGAAAAACATAATGTTTCTCCAAAATTCTTAAAATTTATTTTTTCAAAAGTCTCCCAAAATCCAGTAAAATTAAAAAAATTTTAAATGTTTATAGTAATTTTTAAAGATAAGACAAAATTTACAAGATTAAATTTAACATGAGAATCCATTAATCAAAAATTTAAATTTGATTTACATCAAAATTGATTTGTATATTGACATCAAAAAAAATATTATGGGCAAATAAAAAAAACAAAAACAAAACAACAAAAATTACATTGAAAAAATGAGAAAAAGTATCAAAAAAAACAACTAAAAAATTGTAAGTGTTTGCCTAAGAGATAAAAAAAAAGTGATAATTAGTTCTACATAACAAGATTCCCAAAAGTTAAGAGCTTATTTTGAAATACAGGCACAAAACCAAATTCTTTTCTATGTTACCTACATCCTGGCCTATACCCCAATTGATTAAATAAAATATATGATAACTAAATGTAACAAACTTTATTCAAAATACAAAAATTAAAATCAGGTGGATTTATATCTAATCAGAATTTGATAAACCAGAAATTTTAATGTGGATCTGAAAAGTCGGATGGCTGATCAATTCTACATTACAATCAATATATAAAATGATCCCTCATTTGAATGGCCACCATATATTTATACATTCATATTCTAGAAATTTTAAAAAGTGGAGAAAAATACATGCCTGTGTAGCTAATCAGTATTTCATTTATTGATTGATTTCGTTTTCTACGGCTTATCAACACACAAGAAGTTGTAAGTGGATATAAAATGGAGGATCAGTTCTACATTACATCAATATGTAAACTGATCCCTCATTTTGTAGTTTTTATTGATTTATATTCTAGAAATTGCGAAGAAATGTAAGACATGCCAGTGGAGCTAACCAGTATTTCATTGATTGATTTGTTTTTACGGCTTATCAATCCTTTGCAGGTTATTTAAAGCCAGAACATTGTTTTAGAAATTTTTTCTTAAATAACAATAGCTTAGTTATACAAATCTTACTAATTAACCCATAGCAGGGGATTCAAACCTAATCAGAATTCAATAAACAAACAAGAAATTATAAAAAGGATATAAAAGGGGAATCAATATTACAAAATATATATATTATAATATATATATATATATATATATATATATATATATATATATAAATTGATCGCTCACTTTATGGCCAGATTAGTTTCTATATTCTTGTTTTCTATCCGGCGTATGTCTGTGTGTTCGCTTACAATAACTCAAAATGGTCAAACTTTTGCCTCGATAAGAAAAAAGTGATAATTATTTCCCCAGAAAATAAACACCCAATTAAAAGTTTGAGCTCATTTTAAAATCCAGACACGAAACCAAATTCCTTCTGTGTTATCTACAACCATATCATGCTCCAAAACACTAAGTGCATTAACCTAATTTTAATAAAAAATTTCCAAATACAAAAATACCAAACTTATTTTTCATATATTTAAAAATGTATTTAAAAAAATCGATTCATTCATTTTCTATGGTTTATCAACCCACTGCACGCTATATAAAGCCAGAAAATATTTTTAGAATGTAAGAATTTTTTCGTTTGAGATTATAATGGTCTAGTGACACAAGTATTTCTAATTGTTGTAATCTAGGAAATGTTACTGAATGAGGAATAACTAAAACGGAGTTTGGAAATGAAATGGTAATCATTATAACATCAAAAAAATACAATACTCGCCAGCGGCGTGAAGTAGGTAAACCACTGCGAGTGGTGGACTACTTATACAGCATATTACTCCCACTTACAATAGTGTCTAATGTATTTGTGCAAAATGGGACATACCCACTAGAGTTCATAGTGGTCAGTTTTGATGAATAAAACAAAGGGGTCATTTTGAATTGAATAGCAATTTCACCCTACAAGAGAATATTTACAGGATTGCTCAACACCAAAGGCTATTTCCTTACTATAATTCTAATCTCTTCGACTGTACTCTGGAATTTTATCCACTTATAAAATCTAGATCTCTTCAAGTCTAGAGTCAGCTATTATATTTCCTTCTCTCAGAACTTCACTTTTTGCCTTTTCTTATGCTACTACAACATCACACTGTAATCCTCTACCTTGAGTGGCTCTTGGGTCTTGTATTGGGTAAACATTAGTAAACATATGGTATAAATTGGAGATAAAACCTACCAAGAGAGTAACAGAGGAAAAGTTTTATTCATCAAAATTGACCACTATTTCCATGAATGGAAAGATATTACATTAGGTAAACTAATTACCAAACTAGGGAGACTAAAAAAATTTTAAAATTTATTATATATATATATATATATATATATATATATATATATATATATATATATATATATGTAAAAGTAATAATCTGTTGGGATATAATCCAAGTGAATATTATTAATACAATATAAAATATTAAATATTAAAACTGATTCACAAAGAGAGTCCAATATTTTAATTAACAGAGCGACACACACAACAAATATTCAAAGAATATATCATTAATATATATATATATATATATATATATATATATATATATATATATATATATATATTTATACACGTTTCATTAAATAATATAGACAAGTGTTGTCTATTTATTTTATGTAAATTTGTTCGTAACATCTGATAAGTTTGATAACATTATCATTAAACGAAGAAAGAAATTCACAATATTGATCCATATTTTTTTTTAATATAATCTAAGCTACAAGGCTTACTTAAGCCATTATCAAAGATGTAAATTACAAACATATTAAACAATATACGGACACGACAGTGATGATAGTCTGTCATTTTTTACATAGTGGATCACTAAGCAACGATAAACACGCGCATATAAGACGCTAGAAGCGAAAATCGCACCGCATCTCATGACGTTACATATGACCACACGAGAGTGAATTGTAGAATGAAGTAAGGAAAGCCGTTGGTATATATATATATATATATGATAGGAATTCATGTTACAATGGATTAATGATCATTTTCATCTTGTAAATTGAAATAAAATTTACAAGGATTTTTCAAACTAGTCTAAAGATGTTAAAATATTGAAAAACTTCCTTTGACGGTTCCGAAACATCCTCGTAAATTTTATCTCAATTTACAAGGTGATTAATATCTTCTAAATCGTAAACGTGGACAGGAATGTATTTAAAATGTTGATTGTTGAAATTCAGCTATAATCATTTTCTTGAAATGTTTCTCTCAGAATTTATATATATATATATATATATATATATATATAATATATATATATACAGGTATGATGAGAATAAAATAGAGTGCAATTCCAACGTTCGTAAAATTTAATCAAAAAAGTGGGCTCAATACAGATTAGAGTAATATTATTTTTTTTGGATTATTACACTGAAAATATGTAAATTATTATTACACAATTAAAGTAGTTTTTTTGATTGTGTATTATTGCGTCTCATTGGGCCATTGTAAATTACTGGTAAGTGAACTTTTTTATTTAGATTTAAATCTCAAAAAAGATGAAACCTCTTTTGAAAAAGCAAGAAATTATTTTTATAAGGTTTTGTGGAAATTAGGTCAAACAATCGTATATGACATACTAGTAGGTGTATTTGTGTAGCAATTTTGACAAGTATTCCATGTAATATCCTAAAATAAATTATATATATATATATATATATATATATATATATAAATTAATATATTTATTCCAGAACTTTTATTTGAAAAATCATTTTCGCTACACAGGAATAACCATGTTTCAAAAACTGAAGCTAAAATCTTCAAATTTAATTATATAATTAAATTAAAAGCATTAATTCTGTTTCAATCTTCAAGCGAATTTTGGAATAACTTATCTAAAAATTTACTGAGTTTTAAACGTACATATAAATTCATAATTTCCTGTTTCCAAGGATACAGAGAAACTGTATCCCAGAAAAGAGGAAATTATAAAACAGCGGTTAATGGTACGACAATTTTCAATAGTCAAGGTAAATCGTCAGTAATAGATGGGTGATTTCATGCAGTGAATACCAGTTGCTGTAAGCTTGGATGTGCGGGTGGTGTGATGGAATAAAAATCCAGTTAATTTCGTTACATTCATTTATGTATAAAAAAAACCTTCAGAATTATATGAATCTATCTCTTCTCCTTCTAACCCCCAGTTATGGATTAAATAGCGGGACAGACAGGTTCTTATATAATAATATTGATTGGTAATCAATGTACCGGAGGAAGTAATGGTAGCCTACTCTGAGAATTATTTTATAAAGTTAGTCTTGAATTGAAAAGAGACATGATCAGCCAAGCCTGCATCCCGCGTGGCCCATAAGGAAGGAAGGATTGTTATGATTATTGTGTTTGTTAATTTGGTTCTTTGTTCCTTAGAACGTACATTACCCCCTACCTCAGATACGCAGTGAACCATTTCTGTTTGATCTAAAAGATAGACGGAAGAAAAGATACACTATTTACATTGTCGCCATGTTCTTTATTTCGCTCACTGGGGCAGACTGTTCAAGTTCCACGTGCTATGTCTACACCAGTAAGCGAAATAAAGGGTTCAGTTCGACATTCTAAAGACCTGAGGAAGGCCGGAGCGTACAAATGCATGAAACGTTTGTTTAATATGGAGAATAAAGATGCGGATAATAGTCCAAATAATGATAAAATAGTGTACATATATATATATATCAGAAATATAGGTAGATATGAAAGGCCGAAACGTTGTAATAAATATGGCAATAAAGATGAGGACAATAGTCCGAATAATGTAAATAATTTTACATAATACCTCATCTCAAAAAATATAGGTAGATACGGAAGAAAAGAATTAAATGAAGTAAAGTGCCCTCAAAAATGTGTATGTGTCCTCAGGGATTTATGAACATAGTGATGAGAGCGAAAAGTTGGATCCATTGACAGAATAAAGAGTGTGAGTTCAATAGAAAAACGCAGTGGAGAACTTTCAGAGGGAAATTAACAGAAGATAACTGATAACTGACATCCATAAAACATGGCACGTGGAACTAGAACAGTTTACCCCAATGAACAAAATAAATGGTTAATTTCGACATTCCAACCACCTGAAGAAGGCCGGAGCGTACAACGGCCGAAACGTTGTAATAAATATGGCGACAAAGATGAGAACAATAATCCGAATAATGTAAATAATATAAAAAGTGCTGTTTGGTTTTAAGGAATGAAAGAAAGAAAGAAATGAAACAAATAAACAAAAGATCGAAAGAAAGAAAGAAAGAAAGAAAGAAAGAAATGAAAGAAAGAAAGGAAGAAAGGATGAAGGTCGTTCTCTGCAATAAATGAAAGTAAGAAAGAAAAGAAAGAAAGAAAGAAGGAAATACAGAAATGAAAGAAAGAGCGAAAGAAAGAAATGAAAGAAAGTAATGAAAGAAAGGAAGAAACAATGAAAGAAAGAAAGTAAAGAAAAAAAGAAAGGAAGACAAGAAAGAGGAGGCGATAACACTCTCATACATTTAACGTCTGCTTCAGTGAGAAGGCAAATCTTGTCAATTTCATATATTTTCATTTGTACACCCTTACTTCTTTAAGCAATGTCTTCTATCATATTTATCCAAGAGACAAAAGTTCAGAAATGGCCAGATGACATTTTCACTGAACAACTGGATTAATGATGTCATCTTGTGCCATATTTTTTAGATTTCCATTTCCAGAACCTTGTATTTTAATAGTTTACATTGCAATCTGCAAGAACTAGCATGTCTATGAGAAAGCACATTCTTTTTTAGTGGTCTTTGATCTCTATGTCTGGGCGATTAGCTTTGACTGTTTTGTCTGTGTGTATTGTAAAGTTCCATAAAATGGATACAGATCCTATCTCTGTAACCGGGTCTGGGTGGCGTTCATACCAGTTTCTTGCAGTTTCTTTCAATAAAAGTTGCATATTTTCCAGTGCTGATATTGGCCCACTCTGTCGTGCCAGGTTTTTTATTCAGTTGGTGCTAACATCGTGCAACCTGATACAAGATGGCCAATTGTTTCAGGATATTCATCATAGAATCTGCATTTCGAATTAAGATAATTTTTCTGCGTGAATGTTTGGTAATTTTTAATTAGCGAGCATTTCTCCTATGCAACAATAATAAAACCTTCGGTTTCAGTCATATTTTTTAGATTTCCACTTGAAGATCCGTGTATTTTGACAGTCCTTTGAAGAGCTTTAAAGATACGTTAGTCTGCAGGAGTTACTATGTTATTATTATTATTATTATTATTATCATCATTTGTATATGTTATGTTTCCTGCTTTGTATCCTTTAGAGCCGGGTCCCAAACACAACTTAGGCCCATAGGAGGATTTTCATTTAACTGATAAATATTTTCTTATATATGTGTAATGTTTCTAGGAGGGCGATCTTTGGGCAACTTGTATGTTGATGTTACGTGAGACATTGTTAGTAAAATTGTCCATTCCTTTTTCACGAGGCCCAGAGCTCTATATATATTTACATAATTTTGTCTTTATTATTCACATAATTATTATATTTTATTATATTATTAATTTTATATTTATGTTTCCTGTTTTGATTTATTGAAAGAGCCGGGTTCAAACTATGGTTTTAGGTCCTATATAAAAGAATTACCATTTAATTGATAGCACTTTATTAGTATATGGGATGAATATATTTAGTAAGACGATCTACGTGGGCAAACTTTTTATGTTGATGTTACCTGGGATTGTTAGTAAAATTGTCCATTCCTTTTCTCACGAGGCCCAGATGTTTTGTTTTTTATTGGTACAGTTTCAGTCCTCATTCCCCACATCCTGTTAATCTCGATCTCCAGGCCCTTGTATTTGGACAATTCCTCGATAATTTTCATGGGGGTGTTTCTCTCAGCTGGTACTGCTATGTCAATAAGCATACACATCCTGAAGAATTTCTTGTCTTTTATGTGTTGTGATGTCCTCCCTCTAAAGAGTCTATGTTGAACTCTTTCGCCTACTATAAGATTAGTAGGTGAGAAGGCCTTAGGGGGAACAGTGAACAGTAAATAGATTGAGCACTGCTTCATACGATATATATCAATAAGGAGGTACTTTTTTTGTTTGTGATTTCCAAGCAATGTCATGGTTGGCCTTGATTGTTCTGTCAGTGTGCATTTTTCCCATAAAAATAAAATCCGTCTTGGGTTGTTTTCATACCAATTTCTTTCAGTTTATTATTATTATTATTATTTTGTGTGTTATGTTACCTGCTTTGTATCCTGTAGAGCCGGGTCCAAACTATGGTCCTTAGGCCCTATAGGAGAATTGTCATTTAATTGATAGCACTTTTCTTAGTATATGGGATGTTCCTAGTAGGGCGATTTTCTGGGCAACTTGTATGTTGATGTTACCTGGGACACTGTTAGTAAAATTGTCCATTCCTTTTCTCACGAGGCCCAGAGCTCCGATTACTATTGGTACAGTCTCAGTCTTCATTCCCCACATCCTGTTAATCTCGATCTTCAGGTCCTTGTATTTGGATAATTCCTCGATAATTTTCATGGAGATGTTTCTGTCAGCTGGTACTGCTATGTCAATAAGCATACACTTCCTGAAGAATTTCTTGTCTTTTATGATAATATCAAGTGTGTTGGCTTTTATTTCTCTGTCAGTGTGAATTGGCATGTCCCAGAGGATAGTTACATCGTTAATTTGATTAACTGTCTCTGCTTGTTACTCATACTATCTCTCAGTGGTTTCGATTTTGTGCTTCTTGCATATTTTCAAGTGTACATATGTCGTTACATTGTTATGTCTGTGGGTATATTCATTTTTTTGTTAGTTCCGGACATCCTGAGAGAATATGGTCGACAGTTTCATCATATTTTTCGCAGATCCTGAATTTAGGGTTAGTTCCATCCTTGATTATGTGAAAATAACAAGATCTGGTTGCGAGGTTTTGCTCCTGAGCTGTAGTAATTAGTTCTTCTGTCTCAGCTTTTAACCCGGTGCTCCTCAGCCACTGATGTGTTTTCTGTTGGTTCACATCTTTTTTTTTTTTTTTTATGTATATTATCAATTTTTTAATTTTTCATTTTTTTTTTTTTTTTTTAATTTTATTTCCATTTGTTTTTTTTGTTTTTATTTTTCCGTAGATGGTATTCGCTTCGTTTTTTGTTTGTAGAATTTCAGGTATATTAATTTTTTTTCTTGAAGATTTACCTTCTTTTTTTGACAGATTGGATTTGGTGTTTTACTATTTGTTTAGTAGAGGAAATTTAGTTTTTGTGAGAGGTATTAAAATCCCGATTTTTTGTATTTTTTAGAGTTAATTCAAGTTGGATTAGAATTTTTTCCTAAGTTTCTTGGTACATATTCCTATCAACATCTGATTTTATGGGTGGTTTATCCTCATTTGGGTAAAACATTTTTTGGTTTGGGATTCAATCTTTTTAATGTCATTCAACTTCCATTTAATAATGTTAAATCTTTTTACTACAGATAAATAAGGATTCATTTTTCATTTTTGAAACCCATTTGAAAAAAGGGGGAAATTGAAATCAAACGACAAACTGTTCTATAATATTGGTTCTTTCTTTTTTTTGAATATTTGAATGTTTACATGATCCTTCATTTTTAATTAAATTTTTATTTGTATGAAGTTTTTTTGTTGTAGTTCCGATTCATCTTGATATTAAGATCTAAATATGTTTATTTTTCATTTAGTTTACCATTTTGAATTTGGTTTTGACACAGATCGATTCATATCCCAAACAAAATATAATATAAACTGAAGGTTTTGACAATGGTTTTCATTTTTTATTTGCCTTGAGAAATTATTTGAATTGTTTTTTTTTTTATATTCATTATTTTATCTTTTTGCCAATCAAATTGACTTATTTGTTCATTTAATAATTCCACCAAGAGAAGTATTAATTCAGAAATTAAAATTTTATTTTTTTTTTTATGAAGGAAAAGGATTTTTGTTTATTATCTTTTATATAATCCAATTAGATCTTTTTCTCTTTAAATCTTAAAAGAGGAACAAAAGGAAGAACAATTTTAATATGATATAAATTACCGGGATATCTTGTTTCTACTTGAATCAATTTAAATACTGTCTTCGAAATATGATTTTATTTTTTAATGTTGATTTTATACAAAAAGACGAAATTCATCATAGAACAAATAAAGATCATCCATTGGCAAATATTTTAAGATTGAGAATAGAAAGGGGATTCAGTTTTCCATTTTTGACTTATATCAGAATTCACGGTTGTGCAGTAGGCGCTAATTCAAGGCATTTTATTATTTTTGACAATGAATCTCCAAGGGAAAAAAAGATATAAAATTAAATATTTTTGTATTCATATATCGATAATTAATGAATATTTTGTGGTTTAAGTTTAATTATTGGTTCAGTTTTTATGATTCCTTTAATGATTTTTTCTTTTTGATTTTGTTTTAAATAAAAAAACATATTTAAGGGAATTTCGAATTTGAATGTTAATGCATCCATTCTTTTAATTTTGATATAATATATAATCCATTTATTTTATATTTTTTTTATTTTTATACGGTTATATTAAAATGTTGATAGCCTTCATTTTATTTATATTTATTATTTTCGAACTTTTTATAACAATCATTAAATTTTCCAATAATATTCAGAAAATTTTTTTTTTTTCATAATTGAATTTGTATTCCATCTTTTATTTGATCATTAATTTTATTATGTATTCCTTATTTTCCATCTTGGTCTGAGTTTTTCAAACAAATTTGTTAGATTTATCAAGATATATAAATATTGTTTTAATAAGTTTTTATTAAATAAATAAAAATTTTTGGTTTTGTAACATTTATAAAAAAAAACTCCAATATAATGTCTTTGAATTATAAGGTTTTGACAATTATGAATGGTTTTTTTTTATTTGGTCAATAATTTTTTTGAAACGTTTTAAGATAATCAGTAAAAAAACAGAAATTCATCCAGAAAATTCTTTGAGGATATTCGATTTTAATAGTTTTTCTTTATATATAAATATATATAAATTTATACACTTCTTCTTTAAAAAGTGTAAAAACAAAAAAATTACAGAAGATTCATTTTGATGTAAATTTGTTTCGATGTTAATGCCAAAAAAATGGTTTACGTTTAGTTTATCACAAAATTTTTTTTATTCTCTGAAGAAAATCATTTTTGAACATATATGGAAAATATATATTGAAAATATATTTTTTCTCTTTCTATCTGCCAAGCGTTATACTGTCGATAAGGATTTTCTTTTTCAATTTCCATGGTATCGATAACAATATTATTTTCCTTGTTTTTTTCTTCAAAATATTGTTTTAGTGATAAATTTTTGATGTTTGTGATTTGATTTTTAAATATTTTTTCTTATTGTTCTTGAAGTAAATTGTTATATTTTGCCAGGAAGCTGTTTATACCCTCTTGGTTGTGATAGAATTGAAGATATTTTATCATTTTTTTATTAGAATTCGATCCAAGATGAAAAATCTAAATCTTTTTCGGATTCTGCGTCTCATCTGAAATAAGTAGGTATATTAATAAAATTAATGAATTTTCATGGGATGTTCAATTGGGTTTATGATTATGTGATTGTATACCCATTTAATTTATTTTTCCATTTTAACAAGATAGTTTTTAATCAAACAAAATTGGCTATTCAAATTTCTATTGTATTGGTCGATTCATATTTTTCAGATTGGAATTGGTTTTTTCAGTAATATTAGCATATCCGTCTTTTTTTTTTTTGGCACGACATAAATATGTTGTTTTAGTTGTTGCTTGATCCATGGAGCTCTTTGGAACAAAATTGATTTTTGTAATCCACCTTTTTTTTTTAAAAATTCATTTTGGATATTTGGTTTAAAAAAAAAATATTATTTCCCCAGCGCCAAATTTTTTTTTCATTTATTTTCTGCATCAAAAATTAATTGTTTTTTTAATAAAATATTTTTTAAAAAAAAAAAAAACATAATAATTCAACAATAAATTTTTTTTTAAATGATTTTTCAGATAATTTATGATTTTTAGGTTTTCATTTTTTTATAATTTGAAAATTTTTTATTTTTATTAAAATTTTAAACAATTAGCAATTTTGGGATTAATTTTAACCAAATTTCCAAATAATATGTTTTTTTAATTATCATTGAATTATTTCAACAGGTTCGATTTGGCATATTTTTGAATTTATAATTTTGCCAGAAGAAATTTTTTTTTAGGAAATTTTTGATTCTTTTGATTGTCCGTTTTAATGGTTTAACCTTAGAATCGTTTTTTCGAGTTTTTCCTGTTGCATTTTTTTCGTTTGATTTTAAATTCTGGTTCCTCGACATTTTGGAATAACGGTTTGTTGACCCATTGATGACCGTAATTTTCTTCATTTTTACGTATTCATATTATAGACTTCAAAATTTAAAATTAATCATGGGATTGTTTATAAAATCAATTTTTTTAAAAAAATTTGGGAAATATTATGTTCGAAATCATTTAAATTTCCTATTTAAAATTTTTCTTATTTTTATTTCAATTTACTTAATTTTCATTAATTTTTAATTTCAGGTATTTTTCTTTTCTTATTATTATTTATTATTATTATTATTATTATATTTATTTTCTTTGATTTCTGGCGTTTACACATTTCTTTCCGGGTCCCGCCCAGGGACCTAAAGTTAGAGATGGCATCATGGTACTTTCCACTGACAAAAAAAAAAAAAAAAAATTACATAGATAAAGCCCTTCGTAAAGTGTGGGCTGTACTTGTCAGAACAATTTTTTTGTATTTCTTTGAGGCATGGACTTCCAGGAATCCCTTCAATTAGTCTACTGGAATCTTTTCCAACCAATCCTAGGGCTCCAACTACAACAGGGATTGTTGATGTTCCCATGTGCCACATTTTTGAGATTTCTATTTCAAGGTCCTTGTATTTTGACAACTTTTTGAATATCTTCAAAGATACATTGCAGTCTGCAGGGACTGCCATATCAATAAGGAGGCACTTTTTTTTGTTTGTGGTCTTTAATAACAATGTCTGGGCGGTTGGCTTTGATTGTTCTGTCAGTGTGTATTGTGTAGTCCCACAGAATTGTAACAGGTCCTATCTCCGTAACCGGGTCTGGGTGTGTTCATACCAATTTCTTTCAGTTTCCTTCCCGTAGAAGTTGCAGATTTTCCAGTGCAGATATTGGCCCACTCTGTCATGCCGGGTTTTATATTCAGTGGGTGCCAAATATCGTGCAACCTGATACAAGATGATCAATCGTTTCTGGATATTTATCACAGAATCTGCATTTTGGGCTGACACAATATTTTAGTATATTGTGCTTGATAATTTCTAGTTAACAAGCATTGGTTTGTGCAGCAAGAATAAAAATAAAGTTTCAGTTTTGTTATTATTATTTATTATTTTGATTATTTTATTTTTTAAATTTTATATTTTTTCATTATTTGTTTTGACAATTATTATTAAACCATTTTCAATGTTAAAAATTTTATTGCATTTTTTTTTATTATTATTATTATTATTTTATTATTATTATTATTATTTTTTTTTTTTAAAAAAAAAATCCTTTTAATATTTCAAGCAAAATTTTTAGAAAAAAAAATCAAACAGAATTTTTTTAAAATTTTAATTTTGAATTATTCAGTAAAAAACATGAAGAAATATTTAAGTTGTTTAACGTCGGTATTTTTACAAAGTTTTTCAATTTTCATCCATTTCAATTTGAAAAAAAAAATTGCGTTATTGGAATTTGACGATAAATTTTTAATGTTTTAAATTTAAAAGTAAACAAAACATTTTTGAAAAAGAATGAGTCTAAAAAATGAGATTTCTTTTTTTTAAAGTTAAATTTCACGTTTTAATTTAAAAATTGTGTTCAGTCCAAATTTTATTTTATATCAATTTTTTTTTTTTATTTTCTTCTTCAAATTTTTTTTCTGAAATTTTATATTTCAAGTTTAAAATTTATTATATTGTTTTTTTTTAAAAAAGACAATGTTTCTCATTTTCAGTTAGTTATTTAATTTTATTGCCATCTATTTTTTTTATTTATTTTTTTAATTTTAAACGTTTTTTTTTTTTTATAATTTTCATGAAACAAATGAAATTTAATATTTGATTTTAGCCTTTACTGTATTATAAAGAAACGATTTTCTAAATGATTTTTTTTTAAAAGAGAATATATTTTCACTTAATTTTTATTTTTTTTTAATTATTTTATTCAATTTTTCAAATATAAATTAAATGGAAAATTTTTCAGTCTTATTTTTTGTTTCAGAAATCTAAATTAAAAAATTTAAAAATAAAAATTTTAAATTAGATTCAGATTGTTCTTTTTAAAAATATATATGTTATTTTTCTTATTATATATATAATATTTTTATTGTATATATATAGTTTTCATTATTTTATTTGAATTTAGTCTGCTTTATCCTTTCTTTTTTTTCTTTTTAATGTTATTGAATTGTAAATTATTTTTAAGCTGATATATAGGGATAAATCTTTATAATAAATATATATATATAAATTAATAAAAATATTTATCTAAAATATAATAATTTTGTAAAGATTTCTGTGATTTATTAAAGATTCAGATTGAATTTTAATTTAATTTTAATAAAAATCTATCAATTTAAAATTTCAATTATTTTCTAAATAAAAATTTTCAAAATCTATATTATTTTCTTTCTAATCTGTTCATTTTAAAATTCTCCATATTTATCTATTTCAAAGATTTAAAATTAATATCTATTTATTAAATATATATCTATATATGATATTTATATAAATATATCTAAATAATAAATTTAAAAAAACCATTTTAATTATATTAGATTATGTAAATTTTCAATGTTTATCATTCTTCGATCTTATTCTAAATTCCAAAATTTCAATTATATCTTTTAATAATTTTTTTTAATGAAAATAATCAATTCATAATTAATAAAAATCTGTTGAAAATTTCTAACAATAGGTTATTCATTCTATTTATTTCAGTTTCTAATTAATTATTACCATTTATCAAATGAATGATTTTTTTATATAAAAATAAAATTTATTAATCAATTTCTATTATCTAAAAATTCTTCCTTTTAAATAAAAATCTATTTGAACATAATAAAATCAACTTTATTTAATATTTATTTTATTAATTTCATAAAATCTATTTTGATTTTTTAATACAATTCATATATATACATATTATATATATATCTATATATATATATATGGATAAAAAAATATTCTATTTATCATTTATGCTTTTGAATTTTTAATAAAATTTTTTTATTTAAAAAATTTTCATCAAACCTTTCAGATAATTGTTTACATTCTGAGTTAAAAATATTTTCATAAAAAAAAAAAATATAAATTTTGAATTTAATAAGATAAATTTTTTGATATATATATATTATTTCATTTAAGAAAAAAAATATTTGTATTAATTTTATAAATAGAAATAATTGACTTATTTTAAAAAATAAATATAATTCAAGGTTTTTGAGAAAGAAAAAAATTAAACCCAAAGTTGAAAAATAATTTTATATATATATATATATATATATATATATAATAATATATATATATATATATATATATATTTAGATAATATAAAAATCTTTAATAGATCAACTATACGAAAAACAGATGAAAAAAATTGAGAATTTTTGATTCCCAAAAAATATAAAGTTATAAATCATTAAAAAAAGATCAAAAAATAAAAATTAATTTATTTATGATTTTCTAAAACCAAAAAATTTAGATGGTTCATTGGCAAGATCCTTAAAAAAAAAATATATGTAATTTATTTATTAATAGAAATGAAATATAAATTTAATATTTTATTATTTTTTTTACTTACTAATCACACACAATAGAAAACATTTAAATTTTTTTAACACACACACAATAATATGATATTTTCACACAGTTTGAAGACAAAAAAATTAAATATTTTTATTAAGATGACCATACATAGATATGAATACATATATACATACATGTTTATATATATTAAAGATACACATATAAATACACTTTTCACATAAACACAGATACATATACAAACAGACAATACAGAAACATATGCCACATTATACAATTATATAAACAAACACATAAGGAATTTAAATGATAAAACAATCATAATTTACATTACACATGAGCATCAAAGATGAAGTTGAACATATTAAACATTGTATACACACTGACAACACTGACATTATGTTGAATTTCATTCAATTTGAGAAAGATGGATTGATAGCCTGACAAAGGAAATATACATCTGAATAGATGTTAAATTGAATATAGTAATATATATATTAATTTTATGAAGATAGAAAAACATTTAAATAATTTTTTATTTGAAGAATAAAAAAAAAAAAAAAAATTTTAAAATAATATTAAAATTTAATAAAAATAAAATATTTCCTATAAATTAAATATATTATAAAGAAGTAATATTTATATGATAATATTTAAATTTTATATAAATATTTTTGAATATTTAAAAATATGATATATTGAAAAGATTTAAATATAAATGATTATTTCAAATTTTTTGTTGAAAATTTTTTTTATTTTTAGTTTTATTTTATTATATTTATAAATATATATAACAATTTAATTTATTTAGTAAAGGGTGAAATTTTGTTAAAAATAAGAATAAATAACGCATTAAAGGAAAATAAAGAAGGCGCAAAAAAGATCCATAAAAAAAAAGTTAAAAAAAATAAATTTATTTTCAATAAAAAAATCAAAAATCAAATGAATTCCATATCTATTTTTTTTTATAAAAAATACTATAAAGATCTCAATAAAATAATTTAATGAATTATAAAACCAAATCATAAAAAAAAAAATGAAATTCAATAAAAAAGATAAAAAATATATATAAAAAATATCACCTTAAAATTAACTCTTATTTATATATATTTGAAAAAATAAAAAATTAATAGAAGTTGTTAATCCAATTTTTTTAAATTTATCAAAAAAATAAAAAACTAAAATTTAAATTTTTTTTATTAATATTTGTTATTCATATAAATATATAAATATATATCGATATATATAGTAAAAATTTTATATTAATTGTTTATAATAAAATAATTTTTAAAATATGATCTATAGCGGATTAACACTGAAAATATATGCTTTTGGGATAGAATAAGGTTTGGTAATAAGAAAATCTAAGATGAGTTTTTAATTTAAATAATGATACAGATGTTTATATAAATATATGTTTTTTTATTTTTAAAAAATATTCAAGTCCATATTTTTTTCAATATATATAATTTTTTTTATATCAATGGGAAAGATGGACAAATTTGCACCATGTTCAATTATA